>CAUYTI010003445.1:0-17613 GCA_963575145.1 Galago senegalensis
AATGCTGTGGCATCATAGCTCCCAGCAACCTCAAACTCTTGGCCTCAAGAGATCCTCTTGCCTCAGTCCTCAAGTAGCTGGGACTAAGGCATGCATCACCACACTTGACTAGTTTTTCTACTTTTAGTAGCGACGAGGCCCCACTCTTGCTCAAGCTGGTCTTGAACTCTGGCAATCCACCCTCCTCCACCTCCCATAGTACTAGGATTACAGGTGTGAGCCACTGTGCCTAGCCAATATTGGACTTTGTTACGTGTTTGTCATTTATGTATCTTCTTTGGAGAAGTGTCTTTGCCTATTTTTAATTGGATTGTCTTTATTATTGAGTTGTAAGAGTTCTTAATACATTCTGGATAGCAGACCCTTACCAGATATATAATTTGTGAATATTTTCTCCCATAATGTGGGTTATCTTGTCACTTTCTTGATTGTATCCTTTGATGCATAAAAGTTTTTAATGAGGAAGTCCAGTTTATTTTTCTTGTTGCTTGTGCTTTTGGTGTTACATTGCCTAATCTAAAGTCATGAAGATTTACACCTGTTTCGGTCTAAGAATTTTATAGTTTTATCTATTACATTTAGGCCCACAATTCATTTTGCATTAATATTTGTATATGGTATGGATAGGGGTCCATGTTGATTGTTTTGCATGTGGTTATCCTGTTGTCCCAGCATTATTTGTGGAAAAGACTGTACTTTCCCCATTGAAATATGTTTTTGAAGTAGACACATTAGAATTTATTAGTGGAGTGGGTAGACAGTAGGAGGGAGACAAAAGAAGATTGTTGAGTTAAGCAGCTGGGTTAGTGGTGGTTGCACTTGGGGCGGGTCTGTCACGTGACTTTGGATAGGCAGGAGTGAGTGACAATCAAATATTCTAATTTGAATTTAAGTTGTTTGTGACGCTTTTCTCATATGTGCAGTGAACACATCATATGGGTGGGAGAGATGAGTATGAGCCAAGAGTGCAAGGCTTCTGTGAAGGAAGAGTGGGGGGATGATCAGAAGGTTGGTGGATAAAGAAACAAAAAGGGAGGGGTGAGGGTGGTGTAGCTGGATGGTTTGAACCTCAGAAGAACAGGGATTTTTGTAAGAAAGAGAAAGTAATAATTCAGAAGTATTAATGGGAGCAAGAATACCTATTCCACCTCCTGGTTTTGAGGATTTGGAGGTTTTTAAGAAAAGAAACAAAACAGTCCTCTAAGAAGAAAACATAGGAAGCAGTATCCTCAATAACCAAATACATTAAAGAGGTAGAGGAAATGCTTTTAAAAAGTAGTTGAGGATTTATGTATGTTTGCTGATTAGTGCAGGAGTTGTAGAGGGCAGAATGGAAGATTCAGGAGGGAGGAGTGGAGGAGTGGTAGGTGTATGGGAGGGATTGAGCAGTGTGGGGATGGTGGTTAGGGCAATACCGAAAAACCAAAGCCCTTACATTTGTGTGGTACTGAAGTAAACAGATGTATTGCAAATGGAATTAGCCCCATAGTCTCTGAGTAGGCAAGCACTTGCTTCCAGTGCTGGGTCCTAAATGCTTCCCTAGAGAATATGGCAACTTCCCAGGCAGCTTATCTTACTGTCTCAAGGAGTGACATGTCCTTTTCCAGGGAGAGCAACTAGTGCTAAGATCTAATGGTGACTCTTCCAAGGTCACACTGAGTTGGTAGCAAAGCACATCCCCTAATAGCAAACATCAGCTCCACTTATCACTCTTACTTGTTCTTCTTACTTGTGTTCATTTACCCTCCTGCTGGCAGAGCTGGATCTGTTAGAAAATGAAAAGTAAAGGAATAAACACCCCTAAAATTAGACAGTGTTTCACTTTGGGTCCATTTCAGGCTCGTAGCTGATCTGTGCAGATAAGATGAAAAAGGGCTCTGCTGCCACAGCCCTGGAGAGCAGTGGTTATGGCCCCATAGGGTCTGTATGACCATGGCTGTGTGCTTTACTTTCATGCATGTGCTCTGTCCACAGGGTCATGTAGGTACAACAGCAACCAAGAAGATTGATGTCTACCTCCCCCTGCACTCAAGCCAGGACAGACTGCTGCCAATGACTGTGGTGACAATGGCCAGCGCCAGGGTGCAGGACCTGATTGGGCTCATCTGTTGGCAGTATACAAGTGAAGGACGGGAGCCGAAGCTCAAGTAATTCTTTCTCTTTTTGGCTGCTCTACTTTTGGTAGTCTCCAGGCCAACCAAGCTATATCCTAGGCAGGGTCAGACTTTTAGCATTTGGCTGGGTGTCACACCTCCACATTGATCCTGCTTAGGTACACACCAGGTCTTGGGCCTATGTATCTTAGGCTTCCCTCAGAGAATCTGCTTGCAAAATAGACTTACAGGTTTGTGAATCCAGACTTGAGAAAATGGGTTATAGCAATTTCCAAACTCTTTTATGATCCCTGCTGATAAAAAGGGGGTGAGATGTAATGGGAGGGAATTGATGTTTGTTGAATGCCTACCATGAGTTGGGCACTGGACTGGGCACTTCATAACTGGTATTTCTTTTGATTCTCTCAGCTCCCTGTAAGGTAAGTGCTATGATCCTCATTCTGCAGAGGAGAAAACTTGGGTTACTTGTCGAAGGGTACACCTATAAGAGATGTTAGGATTTGATCCCGGGCCTGTTTGATGCCAAGGATTTTTCATTATTTCTTTCTTCCTCCTATAGAACTTTTGGTCTGAATTTTAGTTTTCTTTATCAGTCAGTGGTTCAAATTTTCAATCAGTCACTGGGCTCTATTACTCATTAAATGATCATATTTTAAAATGTAGGGCTTGGTGGTAGAATCTCTTTGCCTTTGCATTATAACTTAAAATACTTTGCTGCATTGGCTCTCTCTAGAATTTTATCCAACAGAATTTAATAGTCTTTTAGTTTTATGTAATCTTTCCAGCAGTGGTGTTTGGAATAACACAAAATAAAATGAATACTTTCATTTTGAAAGTGGATTCTCATGGAGACTTTCTCTCCCCCCTCACATTTTCAAAGTTAGCATGATCCAGTCAACTGTCAGTTGTTTTTATTTTTCTTTAGGTACATTAAATTTGCACATAAGATTATCTTTAAGTTCTTATTGACTTTGCCCTCCTCTTTGCCTGATAAGGTGTGGATATAAAGATAATTTTTATTGCTCTGGTGGCAACAGAAAACCTTTTCACCAAGATACTACCTAGGCTTAGAAAAGGGCTGAGTCAGCTCAAGACTGAGCTGTGATATTGTCCCTTTCAGCATGGGGTATAATAGGAACAAGGAAACAAGAAAAGGAGCCACAGAACTACTGACTTTACATATGTTGTCTAATTTAATTCTTAACATATTGTTTAGTGCAGGCACTGAAACCAAGAGAGGAATTTGCTCAGGGTTGTTACACAACTAGTAAGTAACAGAGAGTTTAACTATAATATTTTACAGAGAAGGAAACTAAAGTTAGGCTAATTAACTTTCTTAAATCACACAGTAAGTGGTAGAATTGCTATTTAAACCCAATAATCTCTGAATCCAGAGTGCCAGCTCTTTACTATTAGACTATACTCTCTACCATGGAACTCTGTTATAGGTGATATTAAAATATTTACTGAGTTTGTACTTATTGCAGGCACTGTGTTAGATCTGGAAATATGGAAATGAAAAAGGCAGTTCCTGCTATCAGGGACCTTACTGTCTAAGGTAAATAGGCAGTAACAATACAATTATATATAAAATTAAGTGCTATGAGAAGATCTAACACCACATTGGGGTGAGAGTGAAATAATGAAAACTCCCTTGATTAAGTGACATCTAAACTGAAACCTAAAGGAGCATTAGTAAAAACTCTGCAGAGAGGTCAAGAGGAAGGTGTTTTCAACAGAGAGAAAAGCATGGACTTCTGCTTATGGTGGCCCTTCAAGTTTATGCTTTAAATTCTAGATACATTCTACTCCAAATACATAGTAATGGTAATTGAAATGTATTAGCATATTTATACATTAATAACAAGATAATAGAAACAGGTAGAATGTGTTTAGAGATCATTATTTTAGGGTATTACTCTCCTTAGAGCATTCTATAGAATAGTTTACCAGTATATGAAGTACTGATTTTCCTTGGGCTTCAGGGAAGCTAGTCAGGGCCTGGATGGTCAAAGTTAGTCATTCCGGGATAGAGAAACAATCTCTTCCATATACCTGTGTACTGTATAAATACTGTTATTTTCTAAGTATTTTGTGGTGCCAAAAACGTTGGAGGGTACGGGATCAAATGAATTTCATGCCTGGGTGGGACCAAAGGAAGATTTACTGTTGGAAACTAGGAGCTAGGGTGAGACGTCTTACATATGAAAAGAAACAACAGAACTGCCTGGGTTTGTGGCTTATTTAAAGTAAAAGTTGTGTTTCTGGGGTGACAGGGAGAGCAGTGCAATGAGAACCTGGCCATGGCATGACTGTGTTTTATTTCTAGTATTACCAAAGGACAGAAACCCTGCACAGTCAGTATAAGACCTGGTTCTGGGCTGGAGGCCTCTGTTCAGATGAGGGTGGAGAATGATGGCAATATCTATAAAAGCACTAGATGGTGAGTAGAGAGGGGGAGGAAGGAGAAGAAGCAACTATTCCCATGCAAGAAGAGCTAGCACATATTCCAAAGTACGTGAAGATTACTAGTACCAAGAAAGACAGAAAATAATTAGGAGATAAATTCAGGAAGGGAATATAGTAAAGCAGTCTGAAAAAATTTCAAATAAATATGTTTAAGATCATCAAAGAGATGAAAGAAGGAATATTCATGGTAAATTTCTAGGAAATTATGAAACAAAACCAGGTAGATTTGAATTTAGAAAGTACCATACTTGAAAAGTAAAATACAGTTATTAAAGTTAAAAAAATAGTATATGGTATAAACTCTAGACTAGACACAGTTCAGGAGAGAATGAATTGAAAGATTGTTGATACTGATGAATTCAACCCAGGATGTAGCACAAAGAAATTTAGAGTTACAAAGAATTAAAGATAAGTAAGTTAAGAGACACAGAGGAAAGATTGAAAGTCTCCCACGTGGGAAGTGGAGAATGAAGAGCAGAGCAGAGAGGCAATATTTAAAGAGATAATGCCAGACAGTTTCCCAGAATTAAAGACAAATATGAATGAGTTATCATGTCAAAAGCACATACAAATTAGATGAAAGAAGGACAGACTTTTCAACAAATAATATTGGAGCAATTGAACTTCAGTAAGCCATAAAAATAAATTTTAGCCTAAACCTCACACTTTGTATTAGTTAAAAACAAATAACAACTTAAATGTAAAATGTAAAATTACAACACTCTTAGGAAAAAAACAGAGGAAAAAACTCTTCAAGACCTAGAGAGCTGGATGAAGATTTTTTTTTTTTTTTAGACAGAGTCTTACTTTGTTGCCCTTGGTAGAGTGCTGTGGCATCACAGCTTACAGCAACCTCAATTCTTGGACTTCACGCAATTCTGTAACCTCAGTCCCCCAAGTAGCTGAGGCACAATGCCCAGCTATTTTTAGAGGTGGGATCTCACTCTAGCTCTGGCTGATCTTGAACTTGAGAGTTCAGGCAATCAGCCTCCTGGAGTGCTAGGTTTACAGGCATGAGCCACCGCTCCTGGCCCTGGGATGAATAACTCTTTATGATACTACAAGTATGATCTATATTAGGAAAAATGGATAAATTGGACTTTAGTAAAATTAAAAACATTTGTTTTGCAAAAGACCTTGTTAAGAGGATAAAAGGACAAGGTATAGACTGGGAAAAATATTTGTAAGCCATATATCTGATTAGAGACTTACTATATAGAATACATGAAGAACTCTGAAAACTCAGTAGTGAAAAAATTATTATCAATCAGAAAATGGGCAAAGGCATACATAGACATTTTCCCAAAGAGGATATACAGATGGCAGATGAGCATGTGAAAAGATGTTCAATACCATTAGCCATTAGGAAAATGCAAATTGAAACTACATGCTATTAGAATGGCTAAAATAAAAAATAGTGATGACAACGATTTGCTGGCAAGGATGTAGAATAACCAGATCATATGTCATTTCTGTTGATATATAAAATGGTATAGTCATTTTGGACAATAGTTTGGCAGTTTCTTAGAAAGCCAAACATGCACTTACCATAAAACCTAATAATTGCCCTCTTGGACATTTATTCCAAAGTGAAAACTTAATATTCACACAAAAACCTGTATACAAATGTTCATAGCAGCTTTATTTGTAAACTTAAAATTGGAAACAACCTATATGTCCTTGAAAGCCATATAAGGTAATAGAACTCAACAATAAAAAGGAATAAGCTATTGATACATGCAATGACTTGGAAGGGTTCACTTAATGAAAAAGTGACACAATTTTAAAAAGTGTCATACCATACAGTTTCATCTGTGTAACATCCTAAAAATGGCAAAAGTATTGAGATGGAAAACAGTTAAGTAGTTGCTAGGGGACAAGGACAGTGTTAGGGAGAGTGCAACTAAAAAAGTGCTGCACTGTCATGATGGAACAATTTTGTATCCTAGTGATGATCACACAAATCTGTATGTGTAAGCAACATGTAGAACTATATAAACAAATACATGTAAAAACAGAATAAGGTCTGTAGTCTTGTTAACAGTATTGTGCCAGTGTCAGTTCCCCTGGTTTTGATACTAGACAATTAGGCAATGTCACCATTGGGAAAATCTGAATGCAGGATTCAGGAGGCTCTAGCACTGTCTTCCTATCTTCCTGAGAGTCTAATAATCATTTAAAAAATAAAGGTTTAAAAAATTAGTTCAGATAAAAAATGTACTTTTTATGTGCTAAACAGCAGGAAAAAATTTAATTCATACGTATATATATTGTAGTGAAATTGGACAGCATCAGGATATAGAGGAAATAAAGGTTGTAAAGGTTATCATAGAGATGACATAGTATTTATTCCCTGCAAAGAAACTACAGCTGGACTAACAGCAGACTCTTTCGTAGCAACAATAGTTGCCAGAAGACACTGGTATAACTTCAGGGTGCTGAGGAAAATCGTTATAAATCCCAATTTATGATCATTATTCAAGGCATTTAAATAAAATCACAAGACCATGAAATTTTTCTTATGCATGTTCTTTCATTTAAAGTAGTTGGTTATGAAACTTTCTGGCCTCATGGAAATGTTTATACTCTTAAAAATTATTTAGAATCCCAAAGGGTTTTTGTTTATGTCAGTTACATCTATTAAATTTATCATAGTAAGGTGGCACCTATGGCTCAGTGGGTAGGGCGTTGGCCCCATATACTGAGGGTGGCGGGTTCAAACCTGGCCATGGCTGAACTACAACAAAAAAATAGCCAGGCATTTTGGCAGGCACCTGTAGTCCTAGCTACTTGGGAGGCTGAGGCAAGAGAATGGCCTAGGCCCAGGAGTTGGAGGTTGCTGTGAGCTGTGATGGCACAGCACTCTACTGAGGGCAACAAGGTGAGACTCTGTCTCTACGGAAAAAAAAAAAGATTTACCATAGTAGAAATTACTACTGAGAGAAGTTTAAAATATTTTTTAGTTTTAAAATAAGCAATAAGTATGTTATATGCTAACAAATTTTTATTAAAATATATTTTCTAAAACAAAAACATTCAGTGAGAAAAGTGGCATTATTTTATATTTTTGTAAATTTCTTTAATGTTAGACTTACTAGAAGATAGTGGATTCTTATATCTGCTCAATGTCTTTCTTTGGTTGCATATGAAGAAATTTGGACTTCACAGTTATAATAGGGAGTCAGTGAACTTTTCACGTTCTGTTCCATTAAAATCTGTTGATCTAGTTTACACTTTGGGTCATTTACCCACGCATAATTTCGTAGCATGCATCGACCACTTAGAAAACCTTTCAAATGTCACATTTCATTATACAGTGTCAAAAATTCACGTCTTTTGATATTACCACCAATCTGTCAGGAAAGCTAGATAAATAGTGTTTTAGTATTATGAAAAAAAAAATTTAGGGGACCCTATATACCACACTTTGGTGTAACTATTGGTTTAAAGAACCTTTTCCCAGAGTACTTTAGTAAGAGAAAAGCTGGCACTGAGGGAAGGAATTTGTTGCAAGAGCTAGTGATAAATGAAGAAATCCATAAAATCTGTTGCTAAATCAGTCAACCACTGACTGCAGAATAAAACTTAAAAAATAATTTTTGTGTGTGTTTTAAAATGTGACTTGAAATTTTAGACAACTATATCATGGAAGGTGGGAGGGAAAAGTTTAGTGCGTTAACCAAAGTAAACTAAGCTTGTGCCCAGATTAAGAATGTAGAACAACTAAATAACTCTAGATATGGGAATAGTAAGTCAAATTTAGGAAAATTTATAGATATTTTATTTTATTGAGACAGAGTCTCACTTTCTTGCCCTTGGTAGAGTGCTGTGGCATCATAGTTCACAGCAACCTCAAAAACTCTTGGGTTCAAGTGATCCTCTTGCCTTAGCCTCTCAAGTAGGTGGGACTACAGGCACCTACTATAATGCCTGGCTATTTTTTTAGAGATGGGGTCTCACTCTTGCTCAGGATGGTCTCAAACCTCTTAGGTGATCCATCTGACTCCACCTCCCAAAGTGCTAGGATTACAGATGTGAGGCACCTCACAGCTGGCCTAGACAAACATTTTATTAAAAATTTAAGATTTTTAAAAAATTTGCTCTTAAACAAAAGAAGAAAAATCTGTAGTTTTCTAAAAAAAAAAATCTGTAGTTTTCTACAGTTAGGGGAAAATAAACAATAAAAAGTTTATCAGTGCCACAGAAGGTAAGGAAGAAGAATAAAAAGCAGAGAAAAGAGGCAAGAAATATAACACAAAATGAAATGTAGACTTGACCAAACATATCTTTAATCTCAGCAAATGCAAACAAAATTTACCTATTTAGAGATATATTGACAATTTATGAAATTATATTTAACACAAATTTTTAGCATTATACTGCTCACCAGATACACACCTAAACTAAAATGACCCGGAGAAGTTAAAAGTTACTCCCTCCCTTTAGGCTTCCTTCCTGCTCTAAAAGCTGTCAGGCAGCCGTTCTGCCTTCTCCTTACCCTTTGACCAGAATTTTCAGCTTCACTTGGCCAAGGGGAATGGGGATTGGAAGGAATGTTTGAAACCAAGTCAAACAGTAGAATTTAAGGCAAAAACATGTCAGTGGGGATATTTTGGTAAACTACATAATGAAATAAGGAATAATCCACCAAGATAATAGTAAGTCTGTTATATAATTACAGTTCTCACGTGACATTGGATTTCTCAGTTCTGTTAGGTGTACTATAATCTGTAAAGTAAATTCCTGGGATCTCTTCCTGATGGGCCTATTTGTATTAGCCTATTTATACTTAAGTGTTGAAATAAATTTTTATTTGGTCTTTTCTGGTGGGTTGGCCTTGTGGAGGAGCCCTTCTTTCACAGGGGCCAAATTGCTAGATATATGTGAGAGTGTTCCTCTAGTTTCAGTCTGATTATCCAGAAAACGATTTACCGAAGAATATTGTTCTCTTGTTTCTGTGCCTTGAAAATTGTCTGTAGTAGTAGTCTTTGGCCTCAGGGAAGGAAAAGAGAATTAGGCGGGGAATCTTGACCTCCTTTATTCTTATACCTGTTAACTCTTGAGCAAGATTGGAATATGTTATTTAGGCTGATTTATTGCTTATTTTGATGTACTGATTTTAGGGAAAAACATTTGAAAGAAACTATTACATTATTGAAATAATTTTAATCACTAGATGGTTGAATTTTAAAACTAAGATTGTTATTCATGTTCATTGAATTCTGATCAGAAAATATAACTTACAAAATTTCTGCTTAAGAGATTCATTTGTATTTCAGGAGCTTTCTATACTATGATTTTTTTTGTAAATATTGCATGGGTTCTGGAAAAAAATTATTCACTGTAGTTTATAGACTTTACTGTATACTTATTAAATCAACATCCTTAATTACATATTACTATTATATTTTTTGACTATGGATGATAAAGAGAAATGGATTAAAGTTTTCATTTTCTTGTGTGTTTCTATTAACTTCTCCTGAGATTTCAAGTTTCCACTTCATCTATTTCAGTGCACATAAAGATTCATGCATTTCATTATTGTGAATAGTATTTCAGTATAAACTAATCCTACTTCTTGTATTTATGATTGTATCTTGCTTTTTTGTTTGCTTTATCCCAGCAATATGAGCTTTCATTTTTTTCTGCTCACCTTTGCTCTTTGTTCAGCCTTTTACTTTTGCCTCTTCTTTTCGGTACGTTCAGCAATTTTGTTAGGTTTGGGAATTGGTTTGGGGGTGGGGGATGGATTTTTGACCCAATCTAAATCACTGTCTTTTCATAGAAAGTTCATCTTTCTAATTTATTGTAGCAATTGGTACATGTTTCATGTTAGTCGACTCATTTTAAGCTTTATTTTTTATGCATCTCTTTTTTCTTTGGTGACAGAGTCTTGCTCTATCAACCTGGTTAGAGTGCAGTGGTGTAATCATAGGTCACTACAACCTCCAACTTCTGGGCTCAAGCAGTCCTCTTGCATCAGCCACCAGAGTAGCTGGGACAACGGGTGTGCCACCATACCTGGGTAGTTTTTTCTCTTTTTTGTAGAGATGGGGTCTCTCTCTTGCTCAGGCTGGTCTTTAAAAAATTTTAATAGACTTTATTTTTTGATAGAAGTTTTGGGTTTATAGAAAAATTACACAGAAAGCAGAGTAGTCCCATATATATCCTTCCCACCCCTCATTTCTCCTGTTACTAATGAATTAGTATGCTGCATTTGTTAAAACTGATGAACCAGTATTAATACATATTGCTAACTCAAGTCAGTAGTTTACACTAAGGTTCACTCTTTATATCAAGTAGTCTTAATGATTGTATCATATAGAATGATTTTATTACCCTAAAAAGACATTGGGCTTTTTTGTTTTGTTTTGTTTTTTCTTTGAGACGGAGTCTCACTTTGTTTCCCTCAATAGAGTGCTTGCTGTCATAGCTCACAGTAGCCTCTAACTCTTGGGCTCAAGCATTTCTCTTAACTCAGCCTCCTGGATAGCTGGGACTATAGGCGCCCACCACAACGCCTGGCTATTTGTAAGAGACAGGGTCTCACTATAGCTCAGGCTGGTTAAAAAGAAGTTTTAAATGTCAGTGAACTTCAGCTTATCATTTTTTTCCTTTCATGGATTGTGCTTTTGGAGTTGTATCTAAAAAGTCATCATCTGAAGAACACAGCCATTTCAAATTCTTGTATGCCATGAGCTCCACCAGCTGAAATAAAGCCCTTCCTCTTAAAAAAAAAAAAAGTCATCATCAAATCCAAGGTCACCTAGAACTTTTCCTCTGTTATCTTGTAGAGGTTTTATAATTTTGTGTTTTACATTTAGGTCTGTGACCCATTTTGAGCTAATTTTTTGTGAAGGTGTACGGTCTATGTCTAGATTCTATGTTTTTGGAATGTGGATATCCAGTTGTTTCAGCACTGTTTATTGAAGACTATCTTTTCTCCATTACATTCTTTTCATTCCTTTGTCAAAGACTAGTTGACTGTATCTCTGTGGGTTTTTTCCTAAACTATATGCTTTTTAAAAATAGTCCTTAATTTATATTTTGTCATCAGATTTAAGAGTAAAACAGTATCATTTGAGTAACACTGGTTTGCGAAAGATTGAAAAATAAAATTTAGTGAGGTGTTACCCTGTCATGACCTTGAGATAGGAGGTCTACACCTGCTATTTATGTAAAACCACAATTATTTTACTGAATAGGTAACTTGAGTGATTTTCAAGGATACTTTTGACTATTCCCAATTTTTATGCCGAAACTCTAATCTTATATTAAGACTCTTGCACTAGAATGGCCATTCTTTGCCTTCACTCTTTCAATCGTCCTTTAGACATTTAACATCCTCTTACCTACTATTGCTGCTTACCAGGCTACTGATAGGTGAGCTACTAAAAGCCTAAAGAGTTTGACTGTAGTCCAGAAGCTGGAATAATATGCCTTAGAGATTATTGTAACACTTAGTGAGCGGAAACAGTGCTGTCCAAAAGAAATATAATGCAAGCTATATGTATGGGGCACATTTGTAGTTTTTAATTTTCTAGTAATTACATTTTAAAAAATTTTAAAAGTATTGTGCTCATTTGAGTTCTGTTTTCAAGGCTGGGGACCAAGCCAGAATTAAGCTGGATTGGTATTTGCTAAATGTTAAAAAATGAAAGTAGCTACTAGAAATCACAGAATAGTACTTTTCCCTCTGTGGGGGCAGAAATTCTTTTTGCTCTCAACATGGAAACATAATCTTGATTACTCTATGTTGACTTTTCTAAGCATTAGTGGGAGCCACTTTCCAAGTGCTATGGTCAAAAACAATGTCTTAGAAGGGGTGAAAATTTAATCATTATGAGTTTGCCTTAGAAAATATTTTAAAAGGTGAAACTGATTTTCATCATGTATTTAGTGTATCCAAAACATTGTTTCAATTCATAGTCAGTATAAAACATTTTGAGATATGTAATGGCTTAATTTTGTTATAAGTCTTTAATGTCCAATGTTTATCTGCTATTTATAGCACATCTCAGTTCAGATTAGCAACATTTCAAAAGTCCTCAGTAGCTACATGTAGCTTATGACTACCATATTGGACAGTGCAGTGTGTATCAAGACATGGTGTAGCTGTGTGATAGGATCACTGTAAATTTGCTTCATTCTGATCTGACCTCAGCTATCTAGAGCCCTTGAGGAAAGTTGGCAGGGATTACAGATAATTGAAGGTTTATCTCAATAATCAGCAAACCTTTAATTATTTTTCACAGAAGCACCCTAAAATGTGTCAGCATCTTTCCCTGCCTTCTTTATCATAAGAGTATAACATAGTGGTTAGAAGTGTGGGATCTGGGTCTTGTGTGACAATGGGGGCTCTTTCATTGTCTGTGGGGAACATATCTTACTCTGTATCTTGTTGTTGCTCTTGCTCTATTAACCTACTTTTCTCTTTCTCAATAAATGTTGTTTCAAGCTTGCCTTTAAGAAAAAAGGTATGGGATCCAGAGCCATACAGTCTACATTTTAATTCTGGCATTAACACTTCCTAGCAGGGCGATTTTGAATGAATTACATAAGTCCCATGTAATATGGTCTTCTCATGTGTAAAATGAGGGCAAAAACTAACTAATAGGGTAGTTACGAAAACAAAATGAGAAAACACATGGTAAATGCTCAATAAATGTTCATTTCTACTCCTGCTAAATGCTGTAACTATAGCCAACCACTATTACAACCAACACTTGTAGTAGTTTAACAACTTATAAGTAGCATTATTTAGTCCTTTATTAATGACTCAAGTAATTGTACTATTCTGTGTTACTCTGATGCCCTGTGGACTTATGACAGTATTTAGGAATGTTCGACCTTACGTTATATGTATACAAACAGCCTTGCTATTTGATTCCTTTTTATGTTTTTTTATAGTTCCCTTTTTTACTATCTACATGCCCACCTGTATTGACTCTTTTCTCATTTCTAGGTAGCTGCTTCTGCTTTATTTTCCTTAAAGTCATTATTGAGAACCACTTACCCAAACAGTGAGCTGAAGTGGCCTTTCCCATTCTGACTCCCAGCTGTGCTCCCATGCATCTCCGCCATCACACCCTGCAGCTGGCAGATTTTTGACATCACTGTCATGTCTACTTTTGTTGTTTTGTTAGTCAGAAATGCCTTTCTCACTCTTCTCATCTTGATATCTTGTTTAACAACAAAATCTTAAATCCTTTTTCATTCCTTCATTCAGCAGATATTTTTGGAGTTCTAGGCCCTAAGTATTGAGGATAAAGTGAAAAACAAGAGAGATGCAGTCACTGTGCTCAAAAAATTTACAGTTTGTTGAGGAAGAAATTATCAAGGGTAATAACACTTTGTAACTGGCTCATTTCACTTATCGTTTATATTCGTTCATGCATTTACCAAATATTTATTGAGTGTTTGCTATATACCAGGCATTTTGCTGGGTATAGTGGTGAGTTGAACCAGGCATGGTATCATTTTCATGAATTCTATAGTCCAGTGAAGGAAATAGGCAAAAAACTAATAGAATTAATCCAAATAATTAAACTAATATTTGCTTTAAAACTGAGTTAAGTCCAGGCATGGTGGTTCACGCCTGGAACCCTAGTAGTTTGGGAGGCTAGGGCAGATTGTTTAAGGCCAGCCTGAGTAATATAGCAAGACTGACTCTATAGGCAATTCAGATTAGCCAAGCATAGTAGCTTGTCATAGTCCCATGTACTCTGAAGGCTGAGCTAGGAGGAACATTTGAACCTGGGAGTTCAAAGCTGCAGTGCGCTATAATTGTGACATTGCACTCCAACTAAGGCAACAGAGCAAGACTCTGTCTCCAAAAAAAAAAAAAAAAAAATTGAAAAACAAACAAAAAAGAGTTAAGTGCCCTTAAGGAAAGGAACACCATTTATGAGAGGTTAGCCAGGAAATCAAGGAGAAATTTCTTCAGAAAACTATACTAGAGGCTTTTGGGTACAAAGAGTCCCATCCAGTGGAACAGCCATGCAGTAGCCCTGTGGCAGGAAGAAACATTTCGTGGTCAGGGAACAAAAGAAGACCAGTGTGGCTGGAGCCCAGGGAAGGGGAGAACAGAATGGAGTGAGACTGAGAGGGAGGCAGGGGCCACAGTGGAGACTGAAAGAAGTGAACAGATTGGCAATATTTGAGAGGTAAAATTCATAGGACTTGGGGATGAGTTAGATATGGGGAGTGAGGGAAATGAGAAGTGTCAAAGATGACTCCCTGATTTCAGACTCGCACACCTCAGTGTGTTATCTTGCTGTTCACTGGAATAGCTAGCATTGGAAGAGTGAGTTTTGTTGCTTTTAGTTTGTCAAGAGAAAGAGTAGTTGGGAAAGCATGAGTTTGAATTCTCTGCCTATTAATGATTTGAGAGGGCTTTGTTAGACCTAAAAGAACCTTTCAAATAGTCATTTGTGTTTTCTTGTCTGGAATTTAGAGGGGAGAGATATGAACTGAAAATGTAAATTTGGGCGTTCTCTAAATAGACATTAATTAAAACCTCCAGCATGGATAAAATGAAAAGAGGTAATAGCTTAAGACTGAACACTGAAGAAGTGTCTGGATGATGGTGTCAAAGTGGGCTGTCCTACAGAAGAAGTAGGTTCAGTGAATGAGGTGAATAAAGAATTCATTTGGGGGTGTATTGAAGGCTAGGATTACTTAGAGACATCCAAGTGATGAAGTGTTATAAGTAGAGGAAGAGCAAGATGGCGGCTGAGTAATAGCCTCCTTGCAACTGGGTACAGTGAGACTGGGGAGAGAAGACTCCAGGCATCTCTGGCTGGTGGGATCTGCCCAGAAACACTCCTTTGGGGACACAGGGAGTCAGTCAGAAACTTCTGGACCCCATGAGGAGGACAGAAGCAGTGGAGAACTGGCAAGTGTTTGGGTGTGTTTGTTCCATCTAATCTCGCAGGCAGCTCTAAGTACAGCAACAGTGAGATTGCAAACTGGAAAGGCCTCACCTGTGAGCTGTTTTGTTTTGTTTGGACTTGGCATTCAGTTGAACTACCTTGGGAGAACTTGGGCAAGAGTGCTGAGGACTTTAAGCATTATCTAGGACCCCAGACTGACCCACTGAGCTGGAGGGGGCTAATAGTGTTTGGCTGTTGGCTGTGCAGAACCATTGTGGGAGAACTGCCCCAGCAAGCTCCATCTTCAGGGTCACAGAACAAGACTCGGGCGGGAGACCTTGGACAAGTAATCTAGTGACTGAGCAGCCTAAAGGTGGGGACTGAGATGCCTTACAGCCTTGGCCCTCAGGGGTATAGAGTGAGACCAGTTTTGGCACACTGGGTAAGTAGACAGCCACTTCAGGAGTGATCCCAGCGACAAGTGCTTTCCTGGGAAGCAGGAAAGGTTAGCAGTTTAAAGATCCCAAGGGTAGCAGTTTAAAGTGCCTTTTAAGGGGGCTGAGAAGAGATTTAGTCT
Source organism: Galago senegalensis (assembly GCA_963575145.1). Classification (NCBI taxonomy): domain Eukaryota; kingdom Metazoa; phylum Chordata; class Mammalia; order Primates; family Galagidae; genus Galago; species Galago senegalensis. The sequence goes on from CAUYTI010003445.1 coordinate 16,035, forward strand.
CTCCACCTTGCAGGGTTTGAGAAATCAGCAGAGGCCTCCAGTCTCCATCTCATATAGACATGTCAGCATTGTGATTAATATCTCATACCCCAGAAGATCACCTGTTGCCCAGACAATATTAAGCGATATATATATATATATATATATATATTGCTTTGTTTTTGTTTTAATTTCAACATTTTCTCTCTAGCTTTAATTTCAACATTTTCTCTCTAGCTTTTTCTTTCTTTTCTTTCTTCATTTTTCTAGTTGAAATATAATTTTCCATTGTTGCCTTCTTTAACAATTAGAACTTCATTTTTGCTAGAGTTTCTACCCCTATTATTTGGTTTGTCCACCAATTTTATCCCGTAAAGTTTTCTGTTTGCTTGTTTTGGTTTGATTTATAGCATTTTTGTCTTTCCTTTCTACTTGGTGGAGGTGGGGTACTGTGTCCGAACAGGCTTGCAAAGAGCTGCTGACCTCAAGGGAACCACCCAACCCAGCACCCTCGGAGGTTGGGGTAATTTAAGGTTGGGTCAAAGTGCCCTACCATACACCTATATTGCTCCTATCTCCCTCTTTATGTGCCTCTCTTCTTTTTGTCAATATTCCCTTTTACTCACTTCTTTTCCTTTCTCTTTTTTCTTTTCTTCTTTTTTCCTTTCTTGCTCTTCAGTCTTCTCATCCTTCTGGTCCTGTACCAAAGGACTCATCGAAACCCTAGTGCAGAGGCATGGTAACTTAAAGAGCAAGAGGAAGTGAAAGGAAAATTAGGGCAAGGAAACAGATAAAAGAAAACACTCATGAGGAAGAATCAGTAGAAAAATCCTGGTAATGTGAAATACTAGTCCAGAGCAACACCCCCCCCACACACAAAAAAAAGGGAACATGAGGGAACTACTACAGAGAATTCCACCTATAAAGAAATGTTAGAAATGACAGAAAGGGGATTTAGAATATAGGTGATGAAAACAATGAAGGAAACTGCTGATAAAGTAGAAAATAACCAAAAGGAAATCCAAAAACAGAATCAAATAAGAGATGAATGATATAAGGAATATAGAGAGGATATAGCAGAGCTGAAGGAACTAAAGCAATCAGTTATGGAACTTAAGGATGCAATAGAAAGTATCAACAACAGATTAGCTCATGTAGAAGAAGGAATCTCAGAGATAGAGGACAAAGCTCTTGAGATAACTCAGATAGTTAAAGAGGCAGAAAAGAAGGGAGAGAAAGCAGAACATTCACTGACAGAATTATGGGACTTTATGAAGCATTCAAACATATGAGTCATAGGCCTCCCAGAAGGGGAAAAAGAATGTGTCAGGGGAATGGAAGCCGTACTAAAGAGTATTATAAATAAAAATTTCCCAAATATCACCAAAGATTCTGACACAGTCCTTTCAGAGGGATATCGGACCTTAGGTCACCTCAACTCGTACCGACCGAGCTTCTCCAAGACACATTGTGATAAACCTGTCCAAAGTCAAGACAAAAGAAAACATTCTTCAAGCTGCCAGGAGTAAGCACCAGTTGACCTACAAGGACAAATCCATCAGGGTGACTGCAGACTTCTCTAATGAAACTTTTCAAGCAA
>CAUYTI010003447.1:0-18527 GCA_963575145.1 Galago senegalensis
GCGCCTGTGGTCCCAGCTACTTGGGAGGCGGAGGCAAGAGACTTGCTTGAGCCCAGGAGTTGGAGGTTGCTGTGAGCTGTAATGCCACGGCACTCTACCCAGGGGGACAGCTTGAGGCTCTGTCTCAAAAAAAAGAAAAAACTGGTGGCCACAAAGATCAGGTGATAAGCCCTAAGGAGGCACCAGTAGAAAGTGAATGAAAGGATGAACTCAAACTTTCATTTCATTCATTCATTCAACAAATGACTGCCTAGTACCAGGCATTGTTCTAGGTAGAGAACTGGAGCATTAAACAAAACAAATCCCTGCCTTCAAGGACTTTACATTTTCAGGGCTGGGAGGGACTGAAAATAAACAAGTTAACATATAATTTGTAATAAAATATCATATTAAATGAAATAGTCAGTGCTACAAGAAAACCCGCATAAAGTAAGAGGACAGAAAACTAGTCAGGTAATCAGGGAAAGCCTCTCTGCAGAGGTGACATTTGAATAACTGTGACTAAGCTAGGTGACTATCTGGGGAAAGGGAATTCCAATCAGAGACTACAGCAGTTTCAACAGCCTTGAGCACAGGAGTACTCTGCTGCCCTTCCTTAATTACCTCACTTCACTGAAGTGAACACTGGCAGGGCGGGGCGGGGGGGGAGCTCTGCAAGTTCCTCCTAAAGTGGTATTAAAGATTTCAATATTGGGGGCAGCGCCTGTGGCTCAGTGGGTAGGGCGCCGGCCCCATATATCGAGGATAGCATGTTTGAACCCGGACCCAGCCAAACTGCAACAAAAAATATCCAGGCGTTGTGGCGGGCACCTGTAGTTCCAGCTACTCGGGAGACTGAGGCAAGAGAACTGCCTAGGCCCAGGAGTTAGAGGATGCTGTGAGCTGTGATGGTACAGCACTCTACCAAGGGTGATAAAGTGAAACTCTGTCTCAAAAAAAAAATTTTTTTTTCAATACTGACTGGCACCCGAAGTTCAGTGGTTAGGGCACCGAACACATATGCTAGGGCTGGTGGGTTTGAATCCAGCCCAGGCCTGCTAAACAACAACTACAACAAAAAAATAGCTGGGAGTAGCAGCAGTTGCCTGTAGTCCCCGATACTTGGGAGGCTGAGGCAAGAGAATCGCTTAAGCCCAAGAGTTTGAGGTTGCGGTGAGCTTTGACATCATAGCACTCTACCAAGGGTGACATAGTGAGACTCTGTCTCGAAAAAAAAAAACAAGATTTCAATATTCAACAACCAAAAATGGTTTCAATGGGCGGCGCCTGTAGCTCAAAGCAGTAGGGCACCAGCCCCATATGACAGAGGCGGTAGGTTCAAACCCAGCCCTGGCTAAAAACTGCAAAAAAAACCCAAAAAACAAAAAACAAAAAACGGTTTCAATATTGAGTTCAGCTAAAAAAAAAAGTGTACAAAATGAGAGCAAGGGGGCGGCACCTGTGGCTCAAGGAGTAGGGCATTGGCCCCATATGCTGGAGGTGATGGGTTCAAACCCAGCCCCAGCCAAATACCACAAAAAAAAAAAAAAAAGAAAAAGAAAGAGAGAGCAAGATATAAAAACTAAGCAGAAAGACCTCTCTGCACATATCCCAGGAAAAGGAGGAGGAAATAAGACCCTCACATTTTACACCATATCATTTAATCTTAGGTAGGCATTACTGTCTCATTTTATAGATAAGGAAATTGAAGGATAACCAAGTAAGCCAAAATTCCAACCAATGTCCATGTGTTTTCCCCTACATGACACTATTTTCTATGTTTCCTAGCAAAATAGTCTCTTCTTTTAAACTCTTGGTATTTCCTCCAAAACAGGTATTCTTTTATTTATTTACTTATTTTTTTGAGACACAGTCTCGTTTTGTTGCACTTGGTAGACTGCTGTGGTGTCACAGCTCACAGCAACCTCAAACTGCTGGGCTCCGGGCTCAAACAATCCTCTTGCCTCAGCCTCACAAGTAGCTGGGACTACAGGTGCCCCACAGAACACCTGGCTATTTTTAGAGACGGAGTCTCACTTTTGCTCAGGCTGTTCTGGAACTTGTGAGCTCAAGCAATCCACCTCCCCCAGCCTCCCAGAGTGCTAGGATTGTAAATGTGAGCCATTGCACTGGCAAAACAGGAATCCTTAACTTGTAATCCACAAAGTATCTTCAGATACTTCACACACACACCCCAAAGTGTAAATACATTATTTGTGAACATTATGTCTGTTTATTATTTACTAATAAGGACACTAACTGACACTGAGCGTCTCCTGTGTTGTGGATGCACTGTTACACTGCTGGCTTTACAAGTATCATCTCAATCCTCAAAGTAACCCCCTAATATTAGTACCTACCTTTTTTTTTCTTTTGCAGTTTTTGGCCGAGGCTGGGTTTGAACCCACTGCCTCCAGCATATGGGGTCAGTGCCCTACTCCTTTGAGCCACAGGTGCCGCCCATACCTACTTTATTTTTATTTATTTATTTATTTGAGACAACCTCAAGCTATCCCCCTGGGTAGAGTGCCATGGCATCACAGCTCACAGCGACCTCCAACTCCTGGGCTCAAGCAAGTCTCTTGCCTCAGCTTCCCAAGTAGCTGGGACCACAGGCGCCCACCACAACGCCTGGCTTTTTTTTTTTTTTTTTTTTGGTTGGAGCCGTCATTGTTTGGCAGGCCAGGGCTGGATTCGAACCTGCCACCTTAGGTGTATGTGGCTGGCGCCTTAGCTACTTGAGCCACAGGCGCCAAGCCACCTACTTTATTTTTTAAAAAATGATGCTAAAGTTGATATTCAGAACAATGCAGAAACTTGCCCAATGTCACACAGCAAGTAAGTGGTGAAACCAGGCCTCAGACCCATGCAGCAACATCCCCTGCGTTGTGTACATTTCTGTCTCACTATTTATGTTTGTCCATAATTACTATGTCAGGAGAGAAGATCCACACTTATCATCAGCTTTTCAGAGGGAGTCTGAGAGAAAAGGTTAAGCACAACCCTGGAGTAACAAGGCTTCCAGCAGCTCATTTGGGGGGAATGTTTCTGGTGTAAGATGCAAAGGTGTGAGGGAAGTATGATCATCCCCTCTACAGCAGTGTGTCAACAGAGGGTCCTCGATCTGCCTAGCATGAAACCTCAGATACTCAGTTTTCAAATTCAAAAACAAAAACACAGCATGGGCAATTCTGGAAACTGGCAATGCCAAAGAAAAGGAACACCAGCCAGGAAGGCCTCCTGGTTCTGAGAAAAATAACCTTAGTCTCCAGCCCCCATCCTTAGCCCAACTTTATGGGACCATATCGTGTTCTAGTAGTCTCTCAGAATAAGAAAGGAGCTGGCTTCTCAGCTCTCTCCCATAAAAGAACCGTTCACTGCTTCCTCTGACCCACCTCTTATTCCATTGAATAAGAAGTTCCTTCCTGGAAAGACCAGCATCTCTCACAATACCCATGCCACAGTGTGAGAGACAGTATAGCCTAACATTCTGAAGCATTAGCTTTACAGTTAGAGACATGAGTTCAAATCCTAACCCTTTCTAGGCGTAAACCAGGGCAAAGCAAGTTAGTTCTGTGAGCCAGAAAACAGTGATAACTTCCACCTAACAGGGTTACTCTGAGGATTAAATGAAACACTGTAAAGTACGTAAAGTGCTTGGCCCGGCGCCCTAAAGGGCAACAACTGCTAGTTACTGTTATGTATTACCGGTTTTTTTTGTTGGCCCAGCACAGCTGCACTCAGGCCTCGGGGGAGGGTCTCCTCGGGAAAGGGGTCCCTGGGGGACTAATCCAGACATCCTTCAACCTGCCTGAGGCCTGGGCCGACCCTGGAGTGAGCGACCCAGAGGCTCCCCCCAAGCCGGAGCACACAGGAGGGCGCTTTCCCCATCGCGCCTCGCGCTCCGAGCGGGGCCCCTTCCCCCTACTCAATTCCGCCCCGCCCGCCGAGGTCACGCGCTCCAAGTTACCATTTTCTTGCTCTCGGTGCCACGATTCGCTTGCCTCGACATGGTGCCGACCGCGCCGCCCCGCCTCGCCTAGCTACAGGTTCGCTCAGCGACCCTGTCAGACGCCAGTCGATTTAGCCACTGCCCCTCACCCTTCGGAATTGACCGGCACAGTTTCAACGCGCCTGCGCGTCCTGCCGCGGGGCACCACGGGACTCGTGGTCCGGCCGACGAGGGCAATTCCCGCCCAACAAACGTCGGACTACAGCACCCAACAGCCCCTTTGACAAGCAACGCCTCTCAGCTCAGTGAAACTACAACTCCCGGCGTACTCCGCGAACACGGACTCTTAAGAGCCTGGCTTCCCGCTGGACTGCATTCTGACCACTGGGTGGCGTCTGCAGCCTTCAGAAAACCTGTTACCATCCGTAAGCTTCCGAAGCTTTCTCTGCCCTCTCTCCCGCTTCAGAGATGGTCCGCGAGTTCCTCTCTAGTACGATTGGTCTCTCGAGTTAGCCTCTTCCGCTGTTGCAGTTCTGCGCCAGAGGTTCCCAAGATGTCCCAGAAAATTAGTAACGACTCTCACATACATCTGGCTTCTTCGTTGTACGAATATTTAATGACCACCTACTACGTGCCAAGCATTCGCTAGTGGCTTTCTCTACAAATGACCATCTGTTCCCATACCCCAAATGCAGCCAGCTCTTGCATCCTACCACCTGTGGCCTCGTGAAGAACTATGCCATCAAAAAAGTTCCAGTCTCTATCTCTTCCCTCCCCTAGAGTAGCTACAATTCCAGGTTCTCAGAAGAGAAAGATCCCCAACCGTGCGGGCAGACAGTCTTGAATTCTAATCCCAGCTTTGCCATTTTAGGCAAATTGCTGGATCTCTCTCAGTTCTCGTGAAGCTTGGTGAGACGTGCTTGCCAGAGCCCTGGGCACGTAAAACGCACAAAGTAAACGTGTACTCCCTTCCTTCCAGCCACCCTCTAAAAACAGTCCAACAAACAAGCTCTAGAAGCACCAGGGGAACACGCTGGCCGAACACTCACCCATCACAAAGGGGAAATCCTACGGTTCCTGACCACAGCTCTTTGGTTTCAGCTCCAGCCATTTCTCCTTAGCCGGTCAACTCAGAGGGGGCTGGGCTGGGGGGTGGGGTGTTCCCTGAGCACCCTCTCCTCACTTAGGCCTGGTAGCCTGACTCTACAGCAGCTGCATTCTAGCTCCTCAGCCTTCACCATGACAACCTGTCCAGAAATGAGCCACCAGGGTAAGGAGGGCTGGGAGCGCCCAGGCCGCTCTGGCTGAAAGCCAGTGTGCAGGGCTCCCTCAGTCTCTCCCTCGGGGTGCAGGACCAATCATCATTATCCCTTTCTCCCTGTGCCACAGACATTCTGGGGCTTCCCTAGAGGCAATAACCCCTGACTACTCCTCCTGTATCATGCCTGAGGATGGGGTAGGTTGAGGGGGAGCCAAGGGCTCTTTGAAGGAACATGGGGTTGGTTGTGGTGGGGGGAGCAGGAGTCAGCCCCAGAGGCCAGCCCAGCTACACAAGAGCCTCCTGCGTTCCCAGGAGAGAGGACAGCTGAGGTGAAAGCTGCAGTTGGCCGGTCTGTCTGTCGGTCTGGGCTCCTCCCTGCCGGCTGCCCTTGGCTGCCCACAGAAACCTGAGTCACAGTCACAGCCAGCCGACCGACCGCACCCAGCCTGCTGACAGGCAGGGTAGCTCTGGAGAGAATGGAGGTGGAGCCTCTCCCTGCCCATCTCAAAGCCTCTGAGATTTTTCCCCTCTCTGACTGTTGACTCCTCCTCTTGGTAGCTCTCTCTCTGAGACTGGTCCTTGCAGTGTCATCAGTTCTTAATTAAGGAACAGAGTAGGGTCCATCTCAGGTGGATCTATATGGTCTCTTCCTTGCTCAGATGGGTGCTTAAAAGCGTAGACAGCTGCTCCAAGGGTTCTTAGTTCAGTTTCCATTATTCTCAAATCCAGAGCCCTCTCCACCACCTCCAGGGACCAGGACATTTGGAAACACCAGGCACCCCTTTCTACCTTCAGCTCTTCCCTAGAAAAGAACTCAGGGATAGACAACTTCCCATCCCTATCAGGGGCTCTAGACAAAGACATCCCCTAACAACCCAAAGGGTTGAACCTACTAGTTAATCCTGGATCTGAGTCCCTTTCTGTTTCCATCTCTCTCTCTTCCTCCTCCTCTCCAACAGCTGGAGGGGAAGAGGCAGCTGGTGTCACTACTGCAAGGACATTTCCCTCCGCCAGCCCTAAGGGTAGGCCCTGGAGGCTAAGACTCCCTAATTAAAGCCCTGTGGGTTAGAGACCTCTTCTCACTGTAGCACCTTCAGGGTTGGGTGGGAGTGAGAATCTGGTGTCAGTTCTCTCTGCTGCCCGCCTCCCTTGAGGCCCCTCCCACTTCCTGCAGTACTTTGTGGGTGTGGAGGCAGCAGAGAATCCTTCCAGAGATTCCTATCCCTATGTGATCTCCTTCACCTTTCCATCAGGTTCATCCTGGATCCTGCCCTACCAAGCCTAGGATGATATAAATGCTTTGCTCATGCCCTGCTCTAGGGGATCAGGATAGGGTCATTTTTCTGATCCCCATTCTGGGACCTGCTCCCAGCCCCCACCCAGCCCCATGATGACACTCAGGCCTATTTCTGTGGAGGAGGAAGGGCCTGCCCTATGCCCCAAGGGAGGCAACAGAATTCCCTGCCCCTCCCCAAAGACAGCAGTGCAGAGCACTGCTATCTGGGGGTTCAGCCTCTGATGTCCCAAATGCCCTACTTGCTCCCTCCCTGGGATGTCTAATAATTGTGAAGCCATGTGGAGCTCCCACGTACCGTCACCCAGCCACAAACTCAGAGACACCCACTCTCAACACTTTTGTCACTGGGGCCTGGGATCTGCCAGGGATTCTGGCCAATTAGGAGGAGAATGGAGAGGAGCCCACTTCCTCTGTCTACCGGACTGCATAGATCACAGAACATGGGAGCTCTTCCAGTGCCTGTCAGCCATCTCCTCCCTGTGAACGCATTATCTGTGTAGGAAGCTTTTGGGACTGACCAGGAGAATTATCCCTCAAGTTGCTTACCTCCCAGATGCTCTGCTGGTCTCCAGGACCAGCATCTTGGCTGGGGGGACCCAGTTCCTTGGGGGGAGGTGCAAGTGCCTCCACTCTCAGTGTAGAGAAATGTTCCTCAACCTGGGTAATATTGACACTTTATACCTGATAATTCTTTGTTGTGGGGGGTTTCCTGTGCAATATAGGATGTTAAGGGCCATCCCTGGCACTAGGTGCCAGTAGCACCCCTAATGGTGACAACCAAGTCATCTCTAAACATTGCCAAATGTCCATGGGGGACAAAATTTGTTGATTGCTTGGTGAGCTTCCCAAAGTCAATCCCAGATAATTAGACACAATAGCTCTCCAGTTCTAAAGCACTACTTACCCTTCCCCTGCTGAAGAACCTCGTGATCTTTTTTTTTTTTTTTTTAGGCAGAGTCTCATTCTGTTGCCCTCAGTAGAGTGCTGTAGTGTCACAGCTCACAGCAATCTCAAACTCTTGGGCTCAAGTGATCCTCTTGCCTCAGCCTCTCAAGTAGCTGGACTACAGGCACCCACAATAGTGCAGGGCTATTTTTTTTTAGAAATGTGGTCTCTCTTTTGCTCAGGCTGGTCTCGAACTCCTGAGCTCAACTAATTCACCCACCTCAGCCTCCCAGAGTGCTAGGATTACAGGCATGAGCCATCACGCCTGGCCAGAGTCCCATGATCTTCAATAGCTCCCCTTTTTCTACATTTCTAAGTCAATTCCATTCAAGTCTTCTATATGGGCTATCCCTGGCCCATCTTTTTATGTATGTACATATGTATGTATTTATTTATTTATTTATTGAGACAGTGTCTCACTCTGTTGCCCAGGCTAGAGTGCCATGTCAGCCCAGCTCATAGCAACCTCAAACTCCTGGGTTCAAGTGATCCTCATGCCTCAGCCTCCCAATAGCTGGGACTACAGGCACTTGCTACAATGCCCAGCTAATTTTTCTATTTTTAATAAAGATGGGGTCTCACTCTTGTTCTGACTGGTCTCAAACTCACTCCAAGTGATTCTCCTCTCTTAGCTTCCTAGAGCGCTAGGATTACAGTTGTGAGCCACCGTGCCTGGCCTATCTTTTCATTTTTAGCTACCATTGGCCCTCCACGCTTCTTTTTTTAAAAGACAGAGTTTCACTTTATGGCCCTCAGTAGAGTGCTGTGGCATCACAGCTCACAGCAATCTCCAACTCCTGGGTTTAGGTGATTCTCTTGCCTCAGCCAAGTAGGTGGGACTACAGGGGCTGCCAAAATGCCCAGCTATTTTTTGTTGCAATTTGGCTGGGTCTGGGCTCGAAACCACCACTCTCAGTATATGGGGCTGGCGCCCTACCCACTGAGTCACAGGCACCACCAGCCCTCCACTTTTCTTGAGCTCTAGTCAATGTGGGTGTCTTGTTATTCCTATCCACCCATCTTTATCCCTGCAGTAACTTCAAGACCTGGAGGGGGAGATGGAGGAAGAAACATCCTAGAAGGCTCTCCTCCTGTTGAGTTCTATTCCTGAATTCTCCTGAGTCTAGTCACTACCTGGCTCAGGGTGGGCCTGTCCAGCTCTGGAAGAGGCAGTCCCAGAGGCCTCTGACCTCACAAAGGACCATCAAGGGCTCCATCATCCACATGATTCCCCATCACCACCCTGCAGATGGGATGGCTGACAACAAAGATAGGGGATCTGTTCCTCATCCTAATCTGCTGTTACTTTTGAAGTTCCCTGATCATCAAAGCTGTATTCATACTTATCTATTGAGCATTTCTGTGCTTAGCACTTGATCTGCATTGCCTTAATCTTTACAAACACCCCATGATATCTCATGACACAATTATTTTCGTGATTTTACAAGGGAGCCAATTGGGTTTTAGAAAAATTAAGTCATTGCTCAAGGTTACAAGCTCCAGTTGGAGGTCTTTTACCATCATCCTATTCTATTTTGGGGGGTCTGATAAGGACACTTTTCCCTCCCTAAGCCTTACCAAGAGGGTTCAAGCCCTTTGCTGCTCACATCTCCGAGGACAGGCTATTCCCAGGTTTCAGGAGACCTAGTCCCTTTTGTTCCTCACCCTCGCCCTCCACATGGTTGCTTTCTGGAGCTGCAAAAAGGAAGGAGGGACTGGTGGGAAAGAGGGACAGGGGGATAGTATCTCCCTGGGCCTAATCTCTGGACAAAGAACTAGAGAACTGACCTTCTGGAGGTCAGGACAAAGGGCAGGGACTAGCTGCTCCTCCTCCTACCTCCCCCTCTGCAGCAGCACCACCATCGATCCACCTTCCCAGCAAGCTTTATCCTCTGCCCCGGGTTGGGCCAGAGTTGGCTTGAGGCCCTCACTTCAGCTGGCACCAACAAGGGGGATTGGAGGTCCACTCCAGAGAACTTCCAAGCAAGCTACCTTGCAGAGGGGAGTTAGGAGGGGCTTATCACTCCACTCATCCATAGACCACTGGGAGAAGACCCAGGGAGATTGGTGGGTCGTTAGGGAAAGGTGGGGTGGGGGATGTTCAGGGCCAAGACCACCCAGTTTGGAGCCAGGAGGGCCCCAGCAGATTAGAGACCTGGGTAAAGCAGCTGTGCAGGGCTGTAATTACCCCAGAAGAGCTGGGAAGACACTAACCATGGGATGCTGGAGGAAGGGCGGCAGCAAGGCTCCCAGACCTCTCCTCATCTCAGCCCTCACCAGGGAAGAGACAGCGTAGTGGCCCTTTGAGGGGTCTCCCTGTGACCTTCCTTCAGGCCTCCCGTGTCCCCCGAACAGTTTTGTTTAAGGCAGGTTCAGGAGAGAATTTAGACTTGAAAATACCGTCTCAGCTCCAGACCCAGAGCTCCCAAACTCCAGGATAGGTCTGGGGACTCCCAGCCTCGATCCCCGACTCCCCCAGTCCCAGCTGCGGGTGAGTCACCCCAGCGCTCCCTACATAGTCTTTTCGCGCTGTGGCGCGTACCAACGTGCGGCCGCAGGGGGAGGCAGCTCGGCCGGCGTCCTCCCGGAACCGTAGTGCCCACTCCTCTGTGGCCACAGGAGAGACATAGGGAGACTCCAGGAACTAAACTGCAGGGGTGGGGCGAGACGGGCGGCACGGGTGAGCGGCTGCTTGGTCCTCGGGCGCTGTGTGGACGGCCACCCCCACCTCGTACTTGGTATGCGCCAGCGGAGAGGCAAGGCCCAGCCCGGGCGGTACAATAGGGTTGGGCCGAGGCAGGGACTGGGCCGGCGCCGGACAGGGAGCAGGATCGCTGCTGGAGCCGACAGTCACTGGACAGCCGGCGACTCCGAGCCTCGCAGTCCACCAGCCTCGACCTTACCCCCAGCGCCCCCGCCTCCGAGTCGTTGCCCGCCGGGCCAGGCTGGGCGTGATGCGTCGCGGGACCCCTGTCCTGGCCGCTGGCCGCCGCCGCCGCCGCCGCTGAGACCCCCAAGACCCTTAGTGACGCCGCAGACATGGAGAGCGGCCCGCATGTGGAGCTGGGTCCGGGCTCACCCCCAGGTATGCCGGGAGCCACGCAGAGGCGAGATGGGGGGAGGTCTAGGGCCGCTGGGAGCCAAGGATGAAGGATGAGGGCCTCTGGGCGGGGACCCCTCCCCCGCCGCGCCCTCTGACCACTGGGAAGTTTAAAAATAAAGGCTGCGGCGGCGGCCTCGGCTCTGGGCTACCGACGCATCTTCTGACAGCTGCCCCCTCCCCCACTCCTGGCGCCTCACTCACTGGGCTTCGAGATCCGCGGGGACCCTGCTTGGGAGTTTGGTGCGGTGACCCTTCAGCCTCAGCTCAGTGCCATCTCTGCTTCCCCACCTCCACCTCCCTTCCTGATCCACTTCAGGCCCGGAAGATCCTCTTTTACAAAGCTGGAGCTTCTGTCCCCTTTCCCATCCCCGGAACGCACGTGTGACCCCAGCCTGAATGTGTGTTGGGGTCCAGGATCTCAGGCTTGGCGCCCTGCATGCCGGAGCCTAGGCCTTAGTGCCCTTACGCCCAGGCCCCTGCCCAGACCTCGCCCCCACCCCATCCGTCCAGCTGCCGCGCAAAGGGCCTGTTGCTGCAGCGGGCCGGGAGGGGAGGGGAGAGGGAGGTCTCTAGCGGCGGCTGCCAAGTAACCCGCCGGATAAAGGCGAGGGGGAGGGGGAGGCGGCATTGTTTGGGGCGAGGGCGGGAGCTGGGGAGTGGGCCGTCTACCCTGCAGCCGGGCCTACTCCGGAGCCCACCCAGCCTAGCCCGACTTGGCAAGGGGGGGACAAAAGTAAATCTGCTTTTCCTGCCGCCCTCCTTCCTAGCCTCTCTGGGCCTGAATCTCACTGGAGTATGGGGTAAAAAGTCTCGAGGCTGGGGCTCTCTCCAGGGACCTGCCACATCATTCCCCAGCCTGAGGCTCGCTCTGTCTATTCTGTCTGTCTCTTTCTGTCCCTCCCTACGCCCCAGACCACCACCAAAGCTGTCCTCCCCTCCCCTCACTCCAACTACCAGTGCCCAGGACTTCAGCAAATCCCAGTGGGATCTGGGAGCAGCTGATGAGGGGGTGGGGACCGGTTTTTAGTCCGGCCTGGTGTTGGGGGGAGGCAATTTCTTTCTTCCTAGAAGGGGAGGGAAGAGCATGATTACCGAGACCCAAGTTCTGTTCCCACTGATTCAGGAGGGAGGTGGCCTCATCCCCACACCCCAATGGAGTCCCTGAACCTAATCCTGTCACCTCCCTGTCCCCTGGGGTGTGGGCCCAGGATGAAACAGTGTCTGTGGGTGCGGAGAGCCCAGGATAAGGTGGGGCCACCTGACTGTGGGTGGGCTCCTCCTGATGCCAGAGTGGGTGCTTCCCTGGGAAGGTGTGCGTGTAGGAGCTGGAGTTCACTGAGGGGCAGCTACCACCAGACTGGTGGGTTTTGGGGGGTGTAGGCTGTGTTGGGAACAAGGGTACCTGGATCTCTCTTGGCTCAGCTGAGACTGAGAGCAAACACCCAGGGAGGACCAGCCTGGGTCCATCCATCTGCTTACTGGCCCTCTCCACCTGAGGGTCCCTGCCACTGGTGGTGTGTATGCAGAGGCCTGAATAGGGGTGGTGACTGGCATGTAGAGGAACTGAGCCCATGGCTAGTTTATAATTAGGGCACTTGGATGGGATGCCTGGACTGATATGAGGGGGTTGCTTGGCTGTTCTGGAGGCCTGGGTGGGGTGGGGGCGCTATACATATACAGGGTCATAGATAGAGAAGACTCTTCGTGCACAGCGATCTGTGTGAGAACCTGGATCAGGATGGTGGCTGGTCCCCACATAGTGAGGAGTTGAAGGTGTCAGGAGTCCCCCGTGAAGCAAGCATGTGCCCTGTGAGAGTTTGAGGCATGGCTCCCAGAACCCAAGTGCAAGTGACATGATCTACTCTCTGCCCCTTTGAGTTCCTTTTGCTCACTTGTACTCTGGGCATTAACAGGAGGCAGCATGGAGTAGGGGGACAAGTGTGATGCCCTCTCTTAGGTTAGAAGACCTAGATGGAAATCACAGTTAGCTATTTACTGGCTACTGGCCTGGAGCAAGTGACTTACCTCCCAGAGCCACGATTTCTGTCCCTGGAAAATGGGGGTAGTTTTATCAACCTTGTGGGGTTAATGTAAGGGTTAGTGATGATGTAACTAAAGAACCTGGCACACAGACATCAGACACTTGCAATAAACTGTTATTACCATTGTTGTGGTTATGCTCGTTGCAACTGGTGCCAACAAGGAGGTAGGAAATATGGGGGAGGAATTGGGAATCAGTTTAAGAGTATAGACTCTGGAATCAAACAGCTTAAGTCTCTGCTTCATAACTTACTGCAGGTAAGTCCTTAGCCTAAGTCTTATGTTTTCCCATCTATAGAATGAGAATAATAATAGAAATTACCTCATTGAGACATTGAGATCATTAAATTAGATGAACATGTAAAACACTTAGCCTAGCCCCTGGCACGTATTTAGCGTTCAATGAACACCGACTCTTTTTTTGGAACAGAGGGGCCCTGTACCTCTGTGGGGCAGTGGGAGTGGAGAGAAGACCCAAGAAATGGGTGCAACCTGCTATCCAGCACACCTGTGCTGTGTGAATGGCAGAGAAGTGAATCAGACAGAGTCCCTCCCCTAGATGAGCTCCTAACCCAGTGTGGAAAAAAGATCTGTTCACTGCAGGGAAACCGGATCTGATGGTGATACAGTGGGCAGGGGCTCTGCTTGTGGAAGGCTTCCCGGAGGAGGAGGCATTTGAGGTGGATCAGAAAGGATGAGTAGAAGTTGGTGAGACAAACAATGGACTATGCATATGGCAGGCAGGCAGCCTGTCTGGCATCTCCCACTGACAGCTTCCCAGTCCCTCTTTGGGCTGGTGGGCCCAATAATGAGGCCTCTAATGAGCCCCTAATGTGCAGTCACGCATATGCAAATGAGGAGGAAGGGGCACTGGGCCAGCTCAGCCCCAGTCTCCCCAGGATGGTGGGGCAGGGCTGAGGGACAAGGGTAGGTAGGGACTGAAAGCAAGACTTAGACTAGAGTGGCACCTTGTCCTTAGGGTAGGTCTCAGGTCTGTCCAAGGCTGAAAGGTGGGTGGCAAACAGTTGGGAACCATGTCCTCGGGTCCCTGCTGGGCCTTAGGGCTAGGGAGGGAGCCAACCAGCCAGGCCTAGATAATGCAGCTTTGTTGGCTGGTGGTAGCTCTGCCTGGCACCCTGGGGCACAGCCTTCAGTGTTTCCTCCATCACCTCTCAGCTGCAGCTCTGCTCTGAGGGGAGCAGAGAGCATGGCAGGGGGTAAGGAATGTACTTCTGCCACCCCCATTAGTACCTCTACTGGTTGTAGGGGAGGAAGATGTGGGCCAGGCATAGACTCTCTGGTGAATCAAGTTGTCTCCTATGTATTATTTTCTACTTTTACTTATTAGGAGCCTTCTTTGTGCCAGGCACAATTCTCAGCACGTCATGCCATTGTCTCATTTGTTCTGCACAACAATCCCAGGGACTAGTGCTATTCCCATTTCACAGATGAGGTTTAGAGAGATGAAGTCACTTGCCTAAAGTCACACAGCTAGGAACTGGGCCGAGGCAGGATTTGAACCCATGTCTATCCGACTCACAAGTCTGCACACCAAACCTCTGTAACAAATTATCATGGCCCAAGCTAGCCAGTGACAAGATCTGGCCTACTTCTCTTCCATGACTGGTCTCTTGGTCTTGAGGACCCCATGGTCCTTTCTCTAGCAGGAAGAGTAGAACCAGCAGAGCCCTGGGTCACCTGTGAATCCTGCCAGGTTAGAGTCTAAGCAAGTTGGACCAGAAAGGAGACCCTAGACCAGTGGTCCTCAACCTTCCTAATGCCACAAGTCTTTAATATAGTTCCTGTGGGTCATGACCCACAGGTTGAGAACTGCTGCTCTAGACCCCGGTGGTTGCAACAGTCCAGCTGTGACCCATCTCTAGGCCTTGGCCTAAGCCTGGGCCTCTGCCCTTAGCATCTGGGCAACAGCCTGGGCAGCCCTGCTGGGACTGAGGGAAGGACGTGATGGGGCCCTGGCTGCGGGATGGGGTCATTTCCTGCCGCCTAAAATAACAGGAAGTGGGTGCTCCTGATTGGAGGTTGGGAACAATGGCCGCCAGCCCGGCCAGAGAGCTGCTTCAGATCTGCAGTCTCAGTTGGGTTCCCGGCTTTATCACCCTCAGAAGCCCATGGCTTGGCCCCAGCGCCCTCACTGCCCGGCTGTCCCCTTCCCAGTGCACTCCCTCGGAGCTGGTTTAGGTCCAACCAGGCCAGGAGTAATGCTGCCCCCTAAGGGTCCCTCCTGTCCCAACCCCACAATTAGGCATCCCCAAGGGTTGTCCTTTCTTCGCACCCCCTATTCTTCCAGCCCACATCTCTCCAGAAGGAAAGGAAACCCAGGAGGCTGTCCCTAGTGGATAGCAGACTGAGGGTAAAGACTGCCACACTAATTTGGGTCCAAACCCCAGCCTTGCTACTCACCAGCTATGTGGCTTAAACAAGTATCTTAATCTGTCTGAATCGGCTTCCTCATTTCTAAAATGGGGTAATAATATCTACTTCATAGGATTGTGGCAAAGATTAAATGAACTAATGAGTTTAAAGTGTTTAGCTGTGCCTGACAAAAGCATTAGCTGCTGCAGTTAATCAGACTTTCCCTAGGCCCAGGTAAAGAAGTGCCCAGAAAGGGCAGGACAGAAGTGATTTGGATGAGGCAGTATAAATCTACGGGGGATATTGTGTCTCTGTGTGCTTGTGTGTCTCTGAGGCTTTATCTGAACCTCAGGAGGTGCCTGGTACCATGTATGTTTGTGTGTGTGTGTGTGTGTGTGTGTGTATCTGTCTGTCTCAGGATATATAGAGAGTTCTGAATCCCAGCAAAGTCTATATCCTGTGTGTGAGACAGAGACAAAAAAGAATGTCTTGTCTCCTGCCATTGTGTGGGCTCAGTCTGCACTGTCAGCTTGTCCTCTCTCTCTGTTGTGTGTGTGTCGGTCTTGCTGTGTGTCTTTGCCTTCTGCCTGCCTGCCCATCTTCATTTGTCTGGTCTAGGGCTGCCACCTAAGAAGCTGCAGGGGAACCAGGAGGGCTCTTGCTAGAGATGCTGATTTCTGTCCTGTCTCTTCCCTTGCCTCTCCCCCCACACTCCCTGCCCTGGGTGCTGTCTGTCTGTGCACCACCCCCCAGCTCTCACCTGGGCACTCCCCTGCTCTGCCCCTGGAGGTGGGCCACTCTCCCCCACCTCTTGCCCAGGTGCCTCACTTCCTGCCTCCTGGTGGCCAGCCTGGGCAGGAGCTTGCCTTCCCTGCATTCCTGCACTCTGAGCTCAGTGCCTGCTTGCCCCACCTGAACCCTTCAGTTTTGCAGAGGAAACCTCCCTGGGGGAACCACCGAATCACTTCCTTCTTCAGGGAATGGGCAGGAGCCTCAGGGAGGGGTGATGTGACCGCCTACCAGAATTAGTGTGACATAAGGGTTTTGTCATCAGACAACTCTGGGCTCAAATCGAACTTCTGACAGTGACACAAACAATCCACTTAACCTGAGTAACAGCTTTCTGACCTGTGAAATGGGGGCCATCCATAGTACTTTCCCTTTAGAGTGCTCTTAAGAATTCGATGAGATAACGGTATACGATACAGCTTCAGTAAATTATTTTGTTTCCCTTCTTGGGCTTCAGGGTTGGCAGGAGACCATAGACCTCTGACATAATCACATTTAAGGCAAGGGTGCCTAACCTTTTTTTCCCCTTCTGCCACACATTAGAACAGCGGTTCTCAACCTGTGTACATTTTATGATATCTGACACCATGGATAAGCAAAAAAATCCTCACAAAATCAGCACTGCAGATTGGACACCCCTGATTTAGGGTTTAGAGAAACTGAGCTTTGGAGCAGCTTGGGGGGTCTATGTGCGAACTAGACACACCCATTACCCCTTAGATAGTCATCAGATAGAACTACTTTGTCCCAAGTAGGTGTGTAAAATGCTTTGAAGCTGCTAAAAGACCCAATCTCTTTTCTTAATGAACTCTCACACTGATGGGGGAGGGTGTGTTAGACAAACAAAAAAGTTAGACTGAGTTATCAGTGCTATGAGAGGAATACTTGGCCAGCAGGAGTTGTTGGGGTGGAAGGAGGAAGAAATGAAAGGAAAGGTTTGCCAGCTCCCAGAGGGCAAAGATGGGGAGTTACCACCCTGAGACATGTGGCAGCCCCTCTGAGGAACTTGGCCCTGACCTTTCTGTAGACCCTAGGTGCAATCCCTCCTAGGGCTCTTGGGAAAACAGAATGGAACCAGCTCCTGCACCTTTGCCCTGCTAATGCTCTTTGTGCCAAGAAATAAATACAAACTATCTGTCTCTTATCCAGTTCTTAGCAAACACTTCTGGTAAATATCAAGGTAGCAAAATAAAACTGGCATTGGGTAAAACCTTACAATCTGGCATCAACCAACAATCAGATAATATTAAGTAGCCAAAAGATCATGTTTGATGACTGAAAATAGGAATAATCAGAAATAGATTAATATACTGCATAATTAGCCAAAGATTAATTTGGCTTAGTGGGATTTCTTGCAGATAACACTGTCCCAATGACATTTTGTCAGGTTGCCATAATTCTGAAGACAATATTTATATTCAGATTCAATAGTCTGCCAGGTTGCAAGAGGAGTTCCAAATGTCCTGTTTCCCTCTTAAGAAGTTTTTCTTGTTGCACTGCTTGGGTAAACACTCACTTCTACCTGAGTGGCTTAGTCTAAGAGGCTGCCCAAACCTTTGAGAAAGAGTTGTTTTTCATCCCTTCAAGTATTTATTTGTCCCTTTGCAATAAATCGCCAAATGGAGCTACTTTTTGCTCTTTTTTAAGAGAGGGGGTCTTGCTCTGTTGCCCAGGCTGGAGTAGAGTAGCAGTGTCATTGCTCACTTGATCTACTCGTTAAAAGAGGAAAATCTCCTTCCATGTGAATCTGCTTTAGGCTAGGGTGGCCTCATAGTATAATACTTAATTCTCACTCAACAGAATTTTGTGACTGTATCTATATACTTGGCACTGTGGTAGCTGCTGGTGATGCAGTGGTGAGAAAAGCAGACCTGGCCCCACCCTGGCAGGGTTTCCTTACAGTCTAGGAGGGGGCTGACAATAGGTAAAGAACCACTCAAGGCTGGGCACTGTAACTAAGTGGTTAGGGCACTGGCCACCTGCTTCAGGGATGGTGGGTTCAAACCCAGCCCAGGCCTGCTAAACAAAAAAAAAAAAAAAGAAAGAAAGAAAAGAAAATAGCCGGGCATTGTGGCAGGCGACTATAGTCCCAGCTACTAGGGAGGCTGAGGCAAGTGAATGGCTTGAGCCCAAGAGTTTAATGTTGCTGTGAACTATGATATCACAGCACTCTACCAAGGGTGAGAAAGTGAGACTCTGTCTCAATAAAAAAAGAAAGGAAGCGAGAAAGAGAAGGGAAAGGAAGAGAAGAAAGGGAAGACGTAGGGGAGAGAGGGAGGGAAAAGAAAGAAAAGAAAGGAAGGAAAAGAAAAGAGAGAAAAGAGGAAGGAAAGAACCACTTGGGAGACTGAGGCAAAAGGAGTTTGAGGTCACTGTGAGCTCATGATGCCACAGCACTCTATCAATGGTGACAAACTGAGACTCTCTCAAAAAAAAAAAAAATTGCTAAGAACCACTTAAGGAAGTTTAAAATTATAACAGGGACAGGGCTCTAAACAAAGGCACATGAAGCCATGATTGTGTATAACGAAAGAGTTTATCCTGATCAGACAAGCTAGGTAAGCTGAAGCTGGTAAAAGGTTTCTCTGATGAGCTACGATCTGAAGTGTAAATAGGAATTAAGTAAGAAAAGAGGAAAGAGTATGTGCAGGCTCGGCGCCTATAGCTCAACCGGCTAAGGCGCCAGCCACGTACACCTAAGGTGGTGGGTTCGGATCCCCAGCCCGGACCCGCCAAACAACGACGGCTGCAACCAAAAAATGGCCGGGCGTTGTGGCGGGCGCCTGTG
>CAUYTI010003458.1:0-18010 GCA_963575145.1 Galago senegalensis
GTGGTCCCAGCTACTTGGGAGGCGGAGGCAGGAGACTCGCTTGAGCCCAGGAGTTGGAGGTTGCTGTGAGCTGTAATGCCATGGCACTCTACCCAGGGGGACAGCTTGAGGCTCTGTCTCAAAAAAAAAAAAAAAAATCTCAAATTCTTAGGCTCAAGAGATCCTCTTGCTTCAGCCTTCCAAGTAGCTGGGACTACAGGTGCCAGCCACTATGCCCAGCTAGTTTTATCTATGTTTAGTATACAGGAGTCTCACTCTTGCTCAGGCTGATCTCAAACTCCTGAGCTCAAGCAATCTACCCGTCTCAGCCTCCTGAGCGAGGGGAATTGCAGATGCCTAACACCATGCCCAGCTCCATCTTCTAAACCAGGGGTCCTCAAACTTTTTAAACAGGGGGCCAGTTCACTGTCCCTCAGACCGCTGGAGGGCTGGACTGCAGGCCCCAGGACGAGTCGGCTGCTAAGTAGGACAGGCAGTGGCAGTAAAAACACCCGGTAGGCAGGATAAACATCCTCAACGGGCCGTAGTTTGAGGACACCTGAATCTAAATAATTCTTAAGTGTACAATTCAATATTAGGTACTGTAATTTTGTGAAATATATAGTTTTTATCCTTTGTTGGCATTCACTCCTAAAATCTATAGAATTTTCAAAATAATAAGTGTCTTTTTGTATACTAATGAGTTGACTTATGGCTGGCAGCCCCTAGGTAGCTTCGGAATGGGGGCTGGTTGCCCGAAAGGCCAAGGCCAGATTAAAATCTTGGGACTTTGAGCTCCACTTCCCAACTTCTGTAGAGGGAAGAGGAGCTGAAGGCTAAGGTGATCAACAGTGGCCAATGATTTAATCAACTATGCTTACATACTGAAGTCTCCGTGAAACCTTCCAAAGAACAGGGTTCTGAGAGCTTTGGAATCGCTGGGGTGTGGTGGTGGTGGTGGGATTCCTGGAGGGTGGTACTACTAGCCAGGGCATGGGAGTTCTGTGCCCTTTTCCACATGCCTTTTCCTTTGTGTCTCTTCATCTATATGCTTTGTAATACTCACAGTACAACAAACTCATAAACGTGTTTCCTTGAGTTTTGTCAGCCACTCTAGAAACTAATCAAACCCAAGGAGTGGGTCATGGGAACCCTTCTTTATAGCTGGTCAGTAAAAAGCACAGGTTGAACAATCTGGGGCTTGTGATTGGCATTGGAAGTGGGGGAGCTGTCTTGTGGGACTGAGCCCTTGACCTGAGAGATATGACACCATCTCCAGGTAGACAGTGTCAGAATTGAATTAGTCACCCATCTGGTTTCCACTGAAGACCTGACTGCTTGCTTGATATGTGGACACTGATGTCAGAAGCATGTTGTGAGAGCACAGTAGAAGAAACTGAGTTTATTTTTCTTACTCAAGTACACAACACTGTGCAACCATCACCATGATCCTTTGATATATTTCCATATTTATATTCTCCTCCTCAACAACCTCAAGTTGTCAACAACAAGGTAGTAAGTCATTCTAACTACGTCTTGTTTATCTTTCCATAGTAAACATCTGTGGCAAGACCACCGTGAAATACTGATATGAATAAAATCAATTTCTACTTGTCTGGATTTTGTCTTTTTTTTTTCCTTTCTATAGTGCCTAGGCCAGAGCGCTATACCATCATTCTAGCTCACAGCAACCTCAAACTCATGGGTTGAAGTGATTTTCCTGCCTCAGCCTCCCGAGTATCTGGGACTATAAGCGTCTACCACAAATCCTAGCTGATTTTTCTATTTTTAGTAGAGACAGGGGTCTCACTCTTGTGTAGGCTGGTCTTAAATTCCTGAACACAAGTGATCTACCTGTTTCAGCCTCCCAGAGTGCTAGGATTACAGAGCAGAGCCACCGTATTCAGCCTGGATTTTGTCCTTAACTATTACAAATGTATAGCATATCCTAATGTGGAAAGTCATGCTGAACCAAGGTAAGTCCACCTTTTCTTAAAAACGTCATAGTCATTCATTATTTAGCAAGATGTAGGAAGGATATACAAGGTCTGCCAATTAAGTTTGCAAACTTGCACTTGACACCTGTGTGCTTAAAGGGGCAGCACTGTACAAACAACGCAGTAAGGTTTTATAGCCTTGGTACGTACCTAGTATATCAGTGTCTCACACACATGTTTGAGTTGACACATGGCAGATCTTGCTGAGTGGTGTTCATTATTGTTGTGTGTTTTTGTGTGCTGTCCCAAGAATGTTGGAGCTTGAATTAGAGCAACAAACATTCACAAATTTCTTATTAAATTTGGCAAGAGTGGAAGGGACATCAGGGACATGTTAATGTCAGGGGTGACTGGGTTGCAATGGCTAGCATCTGTTATCCTAACACTCTGGGAGGCCAAGGTGGGCAGATTGCCTGAGTTCATGGGTTTGAGACCAGCCTGAGCAAGACTACATCTCCAAAAATAGCCGGGTGTTGTGGAGGCGCTTGTAGTCCCTGCTACTTGGGAGGGTGAGACAAGAAGATCACTTGAGCCCAAGATTCTGAGGTTGCTGTGATGTCTGATGCCACGGCACTCTACCCAGTGAGATTCTGTCTCAATAATAATAATAAGAGGTCAGGGCAACCAGTAACAAGCAGAACTGACAAAAACATTGCAAACATTCATCAAGTTGTATGTTAAAACCATCATTATGAGTTTTGAGAAAAACTGTTGAGAAGCGCAGCAAACCAAGAGAAACTTGGTCTTAACTAAAAATCTTAACCAACATTTCATAGCTATTGTATCATGACGATGCACCAGCTCACATGGTATTGTCTGTGAGGGAGTTTTAGCCAGTAAATGAATAATTATACTGGAACACCCATCATGGGCAGGGTGTTCTGGCCCCGATGACTTTTTTCTTACCTGATGATAATGTAAATATTGAAAGAAAAACATTTTGATGGTGTTCAGGACCTTATGGGTAATACAACAACCATTGTGATATTGATGGCCATTCCAAAGAAAGAGTTCCAAAATCACTCTGAAGGGTAGACTAGGTGCTGGTTTCAGTGCATTGCTTCCTAAGGGCAGTACTTCAAAGGTTGACTGTAGTGATATTTGGCAATGAGGTACGTAGCACTTTTTCTAGGAAGAGTCCTTGAACTTAATTGTCAGACCCATAGTATTAGAGTCACCTATAAATAATTTATGTTCTTCCTATTGAGACCTTAGCAAACCCCAATCATGGGAGGTACATAAGGAATTGAAAAGCTGACTTTAGTTTTCCTGGGAAATATTAATACATCCTCAAAAATTCGTCAAGAGAGATAATCTTATCCTTAATCACAAAAATGTAGCTAGGCATCTCTAGTTAGTTATGTGAATTTGTGCTGTTTCACTCACTGGGGCTTAAGCTAAGCCCCTGAGGGGCAAAGCTCAGGTGTATGATAAGGCATTTTGTAAAGTGCTTACCATTAGTTAATGAATCAGAGGATCTGAGTTATGATTCTAACTCTAGTTCTAATTAACTTTATCAAGTAATTTAACCTTGATCAGCCTTTGATTATTTTCTTTAAAAAGTCAAGGAGTTGGCTTGGTGCCCATAGCACAGTAGCCACATACACTGAGGCTGGCAGGTTTAAACCCAGCCCAGGCCTGCCAAACAACAATAACAACTGCAACAAAAAATAGCCAGGTGTTGTGGTGGGCACCTGTAGTCCCAGTTACTTGGGAGGCTGAGACAAGAGAATTGTTTAAGCCCAAGAGTTTGAGGTTGCTGTGAGCTGTGATGCCACAGCACTCTCCCGAGAGCAACATAGTGAGATTCTGTCTCAAAAAAAAAAAGTCAAAGAGTTGAACTAAGTATCTTCTAAATATCTTTGCATCCCAAATTATAGCTTTGTGCAATTAGTACATAACTGGAAACCCTCAAAGAAACCTAGACTTTATGCCGCCTTCCTTTATACCTGTCAAGTTATGTGTATGATGTGGTTTAGATCAATCCTTTCTCATTCATGCCCCGCTAGCTAGTTTTACATATTCATATTCCAATCCAGCTATTACTTTGCAGCCTCACAGACCTCATATACACCTTAATATATGCAGTGGGAGGGGTGGCGCCTGAGGCTTAGTGGGTAAGGTGCCAGCCCCATATACCGAGGGTGGTAGGTTTGAACCTGGCCCTAGCCAGCTAGAAGAGCAATGGCAACTGCAATAAAAAATAGCCAGGTATTGTGGATACCTGTAGTCCCAGCTACTCGGGAGGCTGAGGCAAGAGAATTGCTTAAGCCCAAGAGTAGGTTGCTGTGAGCCGTGATGCCACTGCACTCTACTGAGGGCAACAGAGTGAGACTCTGTCTCAAAAAATATATATATGTATGCAGTGGGAGGGAAAAATTATACAAACTCTGGCTTCACAGAGCTGGAATCCTTGGGAAAGCAGGATACATAGATATGAAGCTATTATGAAGCAGTATCAAGAGTCTTTGGTTGCTTTGAACATGAGCATTAATGATCTATAGTATAAAGTTCCTCATCACATACCATTAGTGAAAGATTTTAAATCGGAAAAAAAAGCATAAAGATGGTAAAGCAATTTGACAAACTATACATTTTTACATTTAAAGAATCCCCAAAATCCTTTCACCAAAAGACAGCCCACTTGAACCAGAAAACTTGGCCCCAGCCAAACTGCAACAAAAAATAGCTGGGTGTTGTGGCAGGCACCTACTGTAGTCCCAGCTACTTGGGAGGCTGAGGCAAGAGAATCGCCTAAGCCCAGGAGTTTGAGGTTGCTGTGAGCTGTGATGTCACAGTATTCTACAGAGAGTGCTAAAGTGAGACTCTTGTCTCAAAAAAAAAAAAAAAGTCCTATGGTCTTAGGAAAAGATCGACAATTTGACAGCTGTGGTCACAAGTAAATAGCAGCATTGGTTTAACCCTCTGAAATCAACAGCACTCTGCCTTTGTGAAAATGCCTTCAAAAGCCAACTAATGAGAGACAGCCCAAAGTCTGAAAGTCAGTTGGTCAGCAACAGTCCTGCCAGAACAACCCACTCTCCTCTCTGTAGCTAACACAAGCCACATTTCAGAGGCTGATGCAAGCCCACTCTTGCTTCTTTAATCAAGACAACCACTAAACATTCTCCCCAAACTTTAAAAGACCAGGAGGTTATTTTCCTTAAGGATACTGTGCCTTATGACTATAGCTATCCCTTAATAAGTAAGTCATTAATGTAGCTCCTTATTTTCAGATATTGGCTGTTAGTCCCCTCCTTTGACAGAGCCAGATAAAAATAAGCACAGATGCCGTTAGATAAATGTGCAAAGGGTATGGGACAATAACTCATAGAGGAAGAAAACTAAATGCCTTGAAAAATGAGGAAATATCCAATCTTTCAAGTTACTATAGAAATGCAGATCAAAACATTGAGATACTTCTCTTTTTTCTACAAAAAGACTCGTGCTGGTAAAGGTTTACTGAATTAGACAATACAGATTTAAAGCCTTGAAAAATCTTTATTTACTTTATCTCAGTAGTTATTTTTATTCCTTCCTACACCTCAGATGGGGGTGAGGGGAGAGAAGATGAGTAAGAGGGGAAGAGGCGGGGAGATGGGGCAGGAAAGAAAGAAAAGGAAGAAAGGAAAGCTTTATAAAAAATGTGTTGATATGTCAAAAATAAAATAAAATCAAGTTAGGAAAAATTTAAAAGCTGGTTGTCACATAATAAGAGAAAGTATATGGCGGTGCCTGTGGCTTGAAGGAGTAGGGTGCTGGCCCCATATACCAGAGGTGGTGGGTTCAAACCCTGCCCCAGCCAAAAACTGCAAAAAATAAATAAATACATACATAAATAAATAATAAGAGAAAGTATAGATCCTGGAGGCTTCAAAACAAGTAGTAAGAAGCTCATCTCACAAGAGTTATGGCACAGTTTATAAAGCATAAAGGATGTATTTTGACCTTATTTGTGACCAGCTGTTATCCATTAACATTCTTTTTAGGACAAGTAGAGCTGTTTAAGCTGATTTATCTAGAGCTGATTTATTTAATTTCACTGATTCATGCTGACAAGGATGTCGAGCTTATGTTTTATGTTTTATGATCAGAGCTAGTGTTAGGAAGAGTTTTGGTTACTTGGTTATGGGTTGGCCTTGGGAGGTATCTTATCACTCGTCTCCATTTTTATTTTTCTTTCACAACTATGCTAATTAAAAATAGTAAAAAGAATGGAACAGACCATTCACATGAGATTTCTAAAGTTTTTTTTTTTTTTTAACCAGGGCTGGGTTTGAACCCGCCACCTCCGGTATATGGGGCTGGCGCCCTACCCACTGAGCCACAGGTGCCACCCTCTAAATTCTTTTAAGCAGGCTATCAAATAGAATTCTATGTTTTTACTGCTATGGACTGAATATTTGTGTTCCCTCCTCAATTAATATATTGAAATGCTAACCCCCAAGGAGATGGGATTAGAAGGTAATTAGGTCCAGAAGGTGAAGCCCTCTTGGTGGGATTAATGCTGCTATGGGGAAGACACATGGAGAGCTTTCTGTCCAGCCCCCTTTCCACCAGGTGAGGATACACCAACAGGTGGGCCATCTACAAAGCTAGGTAGAGGGCTCTCACCAATCACGCAATCATGCTGCCTCCTGGTTTCAAGTACCCAGTCTCTAGAACTATGAGAAAGAAATTTGTTATTTAAGTGACCCAGTTTATGGTACTTTTGTTATAGCAGCCAAAGCTGACTGAGTAAACTACTAAAGCATTAAGTTTATTTACCTTTTTTTTTTTTGAGACAGAGCCTCAAGCTATCCCCCTAGGTAGAGTGCCATGGCATCACGCTCACAGCAACCTCCAACTCCTGGGCTCAAGCGAGTCTCCTGCCTCAGCCTCCCAAGTAGCTGGGACCACAGGCGCCTGTCACAACGCCTGGCCATTTTTTTGGTTGCAGCCATCACTGTTGTTTGGCGGGCCCGGGCTGGGGATTCGAACCTGCCACCTTAGGTGTATGTGGCTGGCGCCTTAGCCGCTTGAGCCACAGGTGCCGAGCCTCATTTTCCTTTTTCATACACCTACATTGTCTCTCCTCCAAAACTGAATAGTGGAGAAAAATCTGCAGCACTTCCCCAATATTCCCAGCACTGCTCCCACCCCCTAATCCCTGCGAAACAGTAACTGGAATCAGAGCCAAGATGGCTGGGTAATTTGTTAAGTAAAAAGGAAAAGTAAACGATTTCCCAGAGAAAAGCAAAAGAAAAAAACTCAAGTGTATAGAGACGGCGTATTGAAAAATCACAGTGTAAAACATCATTCACTTTAGGAAACAAATTAATTAAACTGTTAAATGTCAAACAAGACCCCTCATTACACATGTCAGTGAAATTTCAACTCAGTAATAGGTGTGATAGAGATGTCACCTAATTGTTGATGATCTTTCTAACTAAATTGTTCTCACACAGTAGCATCAGGGCCTTGAGAGATGAAATATTTATAGCTGTCAAAATCTTACTCTTAGGGTTACCCATTTGGCCTGGAAGTTAGGATACTGTTGTTTTCCACTCTGTTCCCATTACACCTTTCAATACTTTCTGATTACCTGGAAATTGCAAAAAGGCTGGACAGTTCTCAGTATAGACCTTGAGGTAAAATGAGGAGCACCACTCCCTGTTGAGAAGGTAACAGAGGTATTAGAGCAGAAAGAAAACCATCTTTTGGGGTTTGGATTTCGTTCCTTCAGAAGAAAACCCCATTCTTCCAACAGCATACCTCTGGAAAATTACAGGAAATTATTGCTGCAACCTACCTGACTTTATATTTCATTAATTCTTAAGTTGATCAGAAGATGTATTAATCAAAATCAGAGGCTTTCCTCTAGACCCAGATTGTTTCCAGACACAATGCAGCTTCTCTGATGCATTTTTGCACAGTCTTCTCTCAAAAAATTATTTGGCAAAAATTATTTTTGGTCACTTCTGTGACTACTTTCAGTTATGCAAAGAATGTGGTTATAGTTTGGGGTTTTATTTTAAAAATGAGTCATAAACTCATGTACATTTATGATTCAAGACTCTTTAAGATCATAAGAAGCTTTCTAAATTATAAAGTTCATACTATATTTAAAATATTTTATATTGTTAAGAATTTTTTTTAAATAGTATGCAACAGTTTTCTTGAAAGGCAATGTTATTAAAATTAAACATATATAACTTTGCCAAACAGTCAAGGGTCATGAGTTAAGAGTATGTCTCTTTAGTTATTCCAAATGCAGCTATTTTGACATTATGAGAGGCAATCCTATCAAACTAATTTTTTTTTATTTTTAGAAAAAGAAAAAAAAGAAGACATTTCCCTTGATCATATGCGGTAGGAAGGAAAGCCAAATCTCTCATCCATGCTCTCTGCACCCTGAATCCCACTACCTGGCTAAGACTCCTGCTCAGATCAAAAGAAATCAACAAAAATTAAATTAGAAATGTATGCTAAAAATAATTCAATAGCATGGCTCCCCCTCGGCCTAACACTGTGACATTTACTTCATTAAGTGTTTCTAAAAAACTCCCAGTGGGAAAGGTACTTAATTTATTTACTGCATGAGTCTAACGAGAACTGTGAAAGAAATTTTAAGTGAACTCGATTGGTTTGGAGCAGGATCACTGCAACGTTTCGCCTTTCCCAAGCGGGGCTCTTTTCTGCCCATCAGCCACCCTGAGGCATTTCATCATAAGCAATGAAACATTTTTGTTTGGTTTTAAGCATATATTTCCTGATAAAACATGGATAATAATGAAAAGTTCTCAAGAAAAAAAAGTAACAACGAAAAACTTGACTCTTTTTCTTCCTAATAAATAGAAGCCACTGCTTTGTGCGCCCACCTGTTAATCCGTCTCCAAGGTTCTAAAGCTCTTAGACTATAAATAAGTAAAGGCCCTAAAATTTCAAGTAGCCACAGGTTAAATCAGGTGTCTCTAAGTTCATTGCCTTCCCAGAAGAGTTGGACAAAGATGAAAACAGAGCTAATGACCCTGAACTTATCTTTTCACCTAAGCTTCCACCTGTTCCTCCCAGATAGCTACCACATCTTTCAACAGGTGCTGCTGCTTTAAGCTCAGACTTTTGCTTTTTGGCTTTTTGTGTGTGTGTGAGAGATGAGGTCTTGCTCTGTTACCCAGGCTGACCTCCAATTCCTGGGCTGAAGTGTCCTCCCATCTCAGGCTTCCAAGTACAGACACGTGCCCTTGTACCTGGCTCTCAGTTTAGACTTTCTAAACCAAAATGACCATCCTTCCTTCCAAACAAGCTCCCCCTCCCAAATCACTGACTCACTTGTTGATGTGATTATTGTTCCAAATTTTCCAGGTCATATGTTTGATTTATTTAACAGTAAATCCCTCAGTTTTAGGTTTCCTTAGACGTGAGATCTCCATGACTAGTGGGAGGATGAACTGCATATTCTGTTCATCATTTACCTCCCCTGATCCTTTGCATTCTAGGATATTCCATAGAGGCTATAGATAACTCTCACTAGAGCCTAAAGGGCTACTTTTGCCAGACTTGAGCATTTTGACCCAGAGTTAAAAGTCCCTTTATACCTAAATCCAAAGTTCCTCTAAACTCCTCTGAAGACCCCCAGGAAGTCTCTACTAGGCGCTACAGCCACTCACTCCAAAAGCTTTTCAGACAGAAAACCTGTCATCTGAGGAACTGTTTTGACAGTAGATCAAATCTCTCCTCGTGGAAATGCAGACTGCAGGGAGGCCTCGTTTATTTTTAGGTATAATCTATGTAGATGATATTATGATGCTAATCTTAAAATCTATATTTTTCTCTAGCCCTTTTCTTATCCCACCCCTTAGTGTTAAGACATAGAGATTAAGACATAGAGTTATAAAGGGTCAGCTTAATTTGCTACTTGGCCTGGTACAAAGAAGTGAGTGGTCTATAAAGAACCACCCAACTTCCCAGAGGCTATGCATGACCTATACCTAATAGTTCCCTCTCTGATACTAAGCTGTCCCTTGCACCATCCCTTAAATCATAGCAATTACTTTCTTCAATTTATGAGAACCCAAGACATTCTTTCAATAGATACTTAATTATCTTCAAATATTCAGGAAGTATACAGGGAGAAATCTAGGTACAAGTTATCATTGCTATAGCAATAACCAAAATCCATTGCATGTAATTGGCTTGTATTTTGAAGGTTTCTCCTATTAATGTAGTCATTCAAACCTATTTCCTCAGTATCTACCATGGGTAAGGCCCTGGTCTAGCAGTGAAGCAGGGGCGTGAAGAAGACTGAAAAGGACCTGGTTCTCATGGCATTTACCATCTCATTAGCCCTTCCCTTGCCTATCTTATCATCTCAGCATCTTTTGCTATGGTATTAAGACACTCTCGGTTAATGTGCATCACACTCCATCGTTTGCCTTTCTAGCAAGCAAGGCAGCACGAGGCTTCATTACTTCTTCAAAAAGAGAGTCCTTGGATAAAAGCGGACATTCTGGGCCATCTACGGCATGTTGTCATTAAAATGCTTCTTTCTACTCACCTCTCTATCCACTTCTCTACCTAGTCCATCACCAAGGTTCGGCTGAAGATATTTTTGGTATATTACCTGGCACAAACACCGTGTACATTTTATCTTACACCTAAACACATCTGCCCTTCTTCCATATAAGTCCTAGCCCTCAACATTCGACCTCTTTACCCTCTTCACCTCCTTTACTGGTGTTTTTCCTGCTGGCCTCTATAGAACCATTCGCCCCCTGATATCTCTAAGCTCTGAATCTTTATTAACCTTTTCTCTTCTGTATTGGAAGGTGGTGGAATGTCCAGCCTAGCTTTTATGGAATTCTGTTTCACACTGTCAGAATGAGAAGGGAGAGAGGAGCAAACTCTGTGGGCTGTGATTAGAGGAAGGTGCGTCTGGGACTGGCCCACAGTCCCACGAGGCAGTCTCCTCACAGGTACACTAAGAGTTTGAAACCAATTGCCCTTACGTCTCACTGCCCAGATATGGAAGGGGGCTTGTGATGTCAAAGTGCCCATAAAGCAAGATAAGCAACATTTTGAAACAATTATGAATACAAATAAGAGGTATCAGACACCTACCTTAGTTGGTACAACTGAATAAAAAAATTAGCTCTGACCTTTCCAGCAGTCACTGTGAGCTAGAAATGTGATCGTTTGTTAATTCACTGACTCAACAAGAATTATTGAGTCACTATTATGCAAGGTCGCACTCTTACACGCCAGACCCCGTCTCCCTTGGCCCCTGCCTAGTTCTGTGTGAAGAAGAAAGTGGGGGTGGGGACACAGGAGGAGCCTGTCAGGGGGGTGAGCTGACTGTCTCTAGGGGCCACACAGAAGAGCTACCCGAGGGCATTTCTCTCTCGTCATGGCTTGAAAATTATGATCAACGGCCAGCATATACGTGAAAATAAACACAAATAGCAAATTCTCAAAGCTCTTATCAGAATGTTTTTTAATTCCATAAAAATTCATGGCTTCTGGTGAATAACATTAACATCTAATGTAATTAAACAGGCTATTTTCTCCCCTGACTTGGCTCCATCCATACGAACGAAGGACAGATAGCATATATTACATTATTTCGAGTCCCTCAGGCGATCCTAGGAATATTGGCATTTATTTTATTTGCTTCGAGAAAGAGAGTTTGTTTACATTTATCTCATTTTAAGAGAAAAACATTAAAATATAAATAAAACAAAGATTTAATTTTAAACAAGTGTAATGAAGCCCATTTCAAGTTGGTAATACATCATGACTTTCAATATTTCATACAGATATAGATTTAGGTATAGATATTTTTGTGTTATCCTTAAGCTATTGGCTTCCCAACAGAGAACAACTATACTTTATTTTATTATAGTTCAGTCACATCATATCTCAGGCATAGAGACAGTGCAAAAAAGTAGAGGACTCTTGAAAGGCTAGCAATAATGAAAGGGTAGGAAAAAGTGTTCTTTAAATTTAGATACATGTGGGTCAGAAGAAGAGGTATATTGTCAAAATAAGATAAATGAAAGTACAATTTTGTGCCATGTTTAAAATGCATTCATAAAAGCTATATGTAATAATAATAGCTGCCACTCATTGAATGCTTACAACACACCAGGTACCATGCTAAGAGCTTTATGTGTGTTTTCTTATTTCAACCCTGCAGCAAACCTATGATTTATTAGACTCAGGTTATAAAGAAAATGAGAAACATAAAGGTGAACTTATTTGTCCAAAGTCAAAATGTTGGCTAAGGGGAGGAGCTCGTAACTTTATGCCCTCTTATAACCACAACATTATTGCCTCCCCAAAGAGAAAAAATAGAAAAAGATAACAGAATATTTAGTGCACAACATTACATAGACATGGTCAAGCATCGGATGAGTTTGTCCTGTGAGGTAGTGGCAGTCTGGAGGCTTAGCTCCTCAGGAAATGGTAGCAGCTAGAATGTTACTAGTTTGGCCAACACAAGTGCCACAGCTGACTTAAGGAAGACGGAAGAGGAAGAAAAGCTTCAGTGAGCAGTTCCTCCTCTGCCCACAAGCAGAGAAAGTTCTCAAAATGTTGTCATTCAAACCTCACTATTCTAAACTGGGAAACTACAAGGAACTAGAAGAGGCACAGCCTAGGTAAGCACAGTGCATAGCGGTGTCAGAGGATGGAGGGTGAGTGATACAAGAAGGTTGGAGAGGATGCTTTGAAGTTTAACTAATTAAGGAGAGGGTAGTTTGCAGCATGACTAAATGAGGTGATCAGGGAGGACTCACGAAAAAAGTCAAATTCATACACAGACTTCATATGAGAGACCCAATCAAGAGATAAAACCTAAGGCAAGAACAATCCAGGAGGAGGGAAAAGCTAAAGCAAGGGCCCCAGACAGTTCTAGGGGGCAGATCTCTTAGCCCTCCATTGAAATCTCTTTTCACTTTCACACAATTTCCAAAAGTACGACGTAATGATTAGGAATGTAGGGCATGCGATCAGTGGATGCTAAAAACAAGAGGGAAAGTAGGATTAGAAACAGAATACTTGCATAGTCCCAAAGAATCTCCCAACAAGATACTACTAATCACAAGGGGAAAAAGAGTAGTGTGGTGGCAGGATCCTAGGAAACACCATCTTAACCAAGTGATTAAAGTCAACATTATCAGTAAAGAGTTGTGTAGATATCATGCACCCCAGACACGATGCACGTCATCAGGAAGGGGCACATCAGTCCTGCGATATGCCTTAAAACTTCAATCTAACACGAGAAAACATCAGATGAACTCAAGCTGACGGACATTCTACAAAAAGCTGACTAGTACTATTCAAAGTGTCAAGTTCATAAAAGAAAGACTGAGAACTGTCACAGATTTAAAGAAACTAAAACAATATGTCAACTAAACGAAGTATGTGGGCTGGACATGGTGGCTCATGCCTGTAATCCCAGCACACTGTGGCCTGGTCTTGAGGTAACTCCTGATTTAACTCCCAAATGTTGACCCATCACGAGTTAACTGGTGTTTGTAATTGCATTTGCTATTGCAATTTTTAAAACACGGGGCAATGTAGGATATTGTAAAAGCTTTCTTGATCTTGGTCACTTGTGTTCACTTTATTATAAAAAATTTTTTTCTATATATTCAGGTTTTTATCACAGTTCTAGTACTGCAAAAATGTCAACCATGAGGGATGTGATGGTAAAGAATTTTTCAATGAATTATATCCAGACACTTTTACCTGATTGAGTGATTTCAAAATATTTTGTAGTGATCTGGAAAATGCTAGTTTATCAGAAGAAAGTTATGAATCTGATATTAGACCACCAAAAAGAAGTATAATAGAATCTAATAATGAAAGATTTGGAGAAAAGATGGATTAAAAATGATATTACACCAAAAGAAAAGAAAAGAAAAGAAAGTGATACTACACCAACCTTGGAGGATTATAAAGTATTTCCAGTGTAACTGCTGAATTTAGTGATCCACAGAGTATCAGTGAAGTGACAGATTTACTTTTTGATAGTGATTTTTGATTTAGTTGCTTTTGAAACCACTTTAAACCACTGCCAAATGGAACAGTTTTATAAATATAAAAACTCTGCTAAAACTTTACCAGGGACAGAAGTTACCACCAGTGATAGGAAGACGTTCCTCAGTTTATTGGTATTGATGGGACAAACAAAAAAATCACATTGGAGCGATTACTGATCAATGGACCCTTTGCTTGAAACGCCAACTAAAACTAAACATCTAAAACTATGACCACAATGAGGTTTGAGCAAATTTTTTCATCTTAGTGATAATTCACATGCTACATCTAGTAAAGACAAACTTCATAAAATTGGGCCTCTTTTGGATGCCTTTATTCCAAAATTTCAGTCTTCGTTCATACTTAAGCAGAAGTTATCCCTAGATGAAGCAGTGGCACCATATAGAGGACGTATCCACTTCAGAACACATAATCCGACAAGGATAACAAAATAAGGGGTTTTAGGGAGAATGCTTTGTGAAAGCGAGACTGGCTACATGTGCAACTTTCAGATCAATGATATGATCCATCGTAGAGTCACATTTTGATTCTTGGTATCGTGTATACCAAGACAATTATTGCCACAGCGTTTCTATAGCTGAAATATTACTGGAAAAGAAAACACTAGTCTGTGGTACTATAAAGGAGAATTGTGGCTTGCCAAAGGTACAAAAAGAAAAGTCAAAGAATCTTCAGAGAGGGGAAATGATGTTTTTATGGAAAGGACCCATTGTTCTTATCATGTGGAAAGATAAAAGGCTAGCACGTGGTACCAACTATTCACCATGCCTCTATGAAATCCACCGGAAAGTAAGGAGGAATTCTACAGGTGACATAGTTAAACCCACGTGCATATTAGATTACAAGAAATACACAAAAGGAGACAATCGCCCAGACCGGTATTTGGCGAACTGCAGTATCTTTCCAAAAAGTTTAAAGTGGTATTAAAAAAGCAGCATTCTTTCTGATCAATTGTGCTCTATTCAATGCATTCAAAATTTACTGTGACTATCATTTGTAAAATAAAAAGAGGTACAAACAATTTCTCATGGAAGTAGCTCGGGAATGAATAACTGTTGATTCAAATGAATGCAGCACAGAACCTTGGATTTCTTCCGGCACTTCTGAAAGAGCTCCTTACAAAGATTCACCTTTCAAGCTTTCCAGACAACTAAAAGACCAGGTTTTAGAAAAAATAGTCACTGGTGTAAACAATAATCCAACTAGACCATGCGAAACAACATTTATTTGCAAACCTTGTTGTATACCATTGCACAGAGATGAGCACCATACAGTTTAACACACCAAAAAAAATTTTGAAAAGTTATACAGAAGATATGTACAAGGCTTCATTTCAATTCATTTAGGTATAAATAAAGTATATTGAAGTTTATTTAGATTGTTTCACTTTCACATTCAATTACAGAATAATAGCTGGTGACATGAGATAGTTTCTGCGTAAAATTGCCAGTCAACAATGTGCTAGAATTGGGAGGCTGAGGCAAAAGGATCACTTGAGCTCAGGAGTTTGAGACCAGCCTGAACAAGAGCAAGATCCCATCTCTACCAAAACAGAAAAATCACCTGGGTATTGTGGTGGGTGCCTCGAGTCCCA
This sequence comes from Galago senegalensis, assembly GCA_963575145.1. Lineage (NCBI taxonomy): Eukaryota > Metazoa > Chordata > Mammalia > Primates > Galagidae > Galago > Galago senegalensis. Next base: position 15,613 of record CAUYTI010003458.1, read on the forward strand.
GCTACTTAGGAGACTGAGGCAGGAGGAATGCTTGAATTCAGGAGTTTGAGGTTGCTGTGAGCCATGTGTATGCCGTGATACTGTAGCCTGGGCAATACAGCCAGACTCTGTTTCAAAAAATACATCCATACATGAAGCATGTGGTCTTGGATCAGATCATAGACCAGAAAAAGAGCATTCGTGGGAAAACGAAAATCCTGGTGAAACTTGCATAAGGTCTATAGACCAGGTGATAATATTGCATCAATGTCAATTTCATAACTTCAAGGATTATTCTATGGTAATGTAAGATGTTAACATTAAGGGAAGCAGGGGGAAGAGTATTTGAGAACTAAGTCTGTTTTGTTGCTATAAAAAAAAATACCTGAGAATGGGTAATTTATAAACAAAGGAGGTTTACTTTGGTTTACTATTCTGCAAAGTGGGAAGCTTAAGACTAGGCAGCTGCATCTGGTTGGCTCACGAGGACCTCATGTTGTGTTATAACAAGGCAGAGAAGCAGAAGGGGAAGTGGGCACAACACTAGGGGTGGCCCGCTCTCTAGTAACTAATCCAGTTCCAGGAGAGCAAGAACTCATTCCCTCCCATGAGAATTAACCTAGTACCGTAAGAACTGCATTAAACACCGACCTAATCGTCTCTTAAGGGCTACCAACATTGTGACAACAGGGACCACATTTCTAACACATGAGTTCTGGGGCATATGCTCAAACCAAAGCAGGAATTCAACGCATTCTGCAACTTCTCTGGTCCAATAAAATAAAATTATTTATATCGAAACTATAATTACCGTTATTATTATTCATTATTTATATAAAGACTATAATTATATAGTTATTATATAATTATTTATATCAAAATGTTAAAAACAAAGACGACGTCTTAGGCATTCAGCCCGGCTAAGTTCCTCCCTAGCTCTTCCTGGTCCCTTCCCTGGGCTTCAGTGCTCTGACATCAAAGCTACAGGAGTTTAAGACTCACAATGCTCCACACCATATTTGTTCCACCTTCTGTAACGTAATAATGTAGAAATGGACCAGGAGGCCTATTTAGATTATTTATATTTATTATAGAATTATGCGCTTAAAAGGAAAATATCCCGTGTAAAATTATTCAGTCTATCCAGACCAACTTTCCTATTACTACACATGACACACACAGATACTCCTTTGGGGTCAGGTTAAGATGTCTACAATGGTCCCTTGTAGGTATAGATGCCCTCTCCTCCCATTGTCACCATGGATTAGATCTCGTATGAGGGCTGTCATCAGGCTAAAGTTCAGAACTTCAGCTTGACGCAACCTTTGAGTGTGGTGAAAGCAGAGAAACACAAGTTCTTACAGTGGGAGCAAGTCCATTGTATGTGAAAGCTCAGGGTTGGTAAACTCTGTAGTGGGGGACTCCCTTCCCATGACTGGTTCCCTTACAGGTACACTGCCAGACTGGCTGTATGCAAACCGATAAACCTAAGGCGCTGATCCTAGAAAGGATTAATACCAGGACATTTACTCTGCTATTCCCTACCAATACGGCTGTGGATTACATTTATGCCGATTAGGCAACGCTCACATGTTGATGCTGAGTAAGACGTTGTAATTCTCACTCGGGTAGAAAATCATAATTGATACACTCATACATTCTATACCAGTGCTACTTAAAACAGAGACAGTCTGCCCATGTCAGTCCCACAAGAAACTGTTACCTGTTCAAGACAAAGTAATTACATAAAGTGCGTAGAAACTGTTGACATTATCACAACATTTTTATTGTATTTTATGAAAGTCTCAGTTCATAAGCGTTAAACATGTCAAAAGAAACAAACACACAAAGTTCATTCAGCCCAGATAGTCTGAGAAATAGAATTTGGTGTCCAGACTGAGAGCAAACTGTTATCAGTCTGTGACTAGTAAAGTTTCCTGCATCAGAAAGTGATAAACTACGTCAGCATGACTTTCTTTCTTTCTTTCTTTCTTTTTTTTTTTTTGAGACAGAGCCTCAAGCTGTCCCCCTGGGTAGAGTGCCCTGGCATTACAGCTCACAGCAACCTCCAACTCCTGGGCTCAAGCGAGTCTCTTGCCTCCGCCTCCCAAGTAGCTGGGACTACAGGAGCCCGCCACAACGCCCGGCTATTTTTTTTTTTTGGTTGAAGTCATCATTGTTGTTTGGCGGGTCCAGGCTGGGGATTCAAACCCGCCACCTTAGGTGTACGTGGCTGGCGCCTTAGCCGGTTGAGCTATAGGCGCCGAGCCTAGGCCATACTTTTTTTTTTTTTTTTTGAGACAGAGCCTCAAGCTGTCCCCCTGGGTAGAGTGCCATGGCATTACAGCTCACAGCAACCTCCAACTCCTGGGCTCAAGTGAGTCTCCTGCCTCCGCCTCCCAAGTAGCTGGGACCACAG
>CAUYTI010003460.1:0-18794 GCA_963575145.1 Galago senegalensis
CTAGCCTCTTTCCTTATAAGACTTTAAAAATATGCTTCCTAAAATTTCACTGGTGACAGGCTAGAACAATACTTAATCATTTTAGTACTTGAACATATAGAAATTAGGCCAGGCATGGTGGCTCACACCTGTAATCTCAGCACTCTGGGAGGCTGAGGTGGGTGGTGTGCTTGAGCTCAGGGGTTCAAGACCAGCCTGAGCAAGAGTGTCTCTACTAAAAATAAGAAAACTAGCTGGGTATTGTGGCAGGCACCTGTAGTCTCAGCTACTAAGGGAGCCTGAGGCAAGACGGTTGCTCAAACCTAAGAGTTTGAAGTTGTTGTGAGCTATGACGCCACCCAGGGCAACAGAGTGAGACTCTGTCCCCAAAATAATAAAAATAAATAAATAAATAAATCATAGAAACTGTTCATACCTATAATCTAATAGACTTGTTTTCAAATGGAAACCAGTTTGGTTGTATGTCAAATAAATTTGGAGTGACATTTATGATTTTAAAATAATGTAAAACGTCCAGTTGCTCCTGAGATAAGGTGACTATATTTAGAGACAGGGATTTAGGATTTCTGTTTCTGGCAGTGCAGTGGTCTGTCAAAGTAAGAAGAGAGCAGGGGATGTGTCACATCGCTTGAATCATTGCTATGCTTGGCCCCGTGACTGGGGAGGTCTAGACGCTGTGGCCAGAGAAGATATAACTCTGGGGGAGTGGACGTGCATAGGGGGGCGGAACCTTACCTTCAGCCTGCTTGATTAACCAGTGCTCCAAATGAAACCACAGCTATGGTTGTGATTAGCTGACTTCCTTGTTTAAATACCCTTCAAGGGCTGTAACTACTATTAGAATGAATCTGAAGCTCAATAGTGTTTATAAAGACTTATATAATCTGGTTTCTGTCTCTTTATCTGGTCCATTCTCTACATTTTCATATCCTGTCTTCCAGCCATACTGAAATTTTAATTTTAATTTAATTTTTTTTTTTTTTGAGACAGAGCCTCAAGCTGTCACCCTGGGTAGAGTGCGTGGCATCACAGCTCACAGCAACCTCCAAGTCCTGGGTTTAAGTGATTCTCTTGCCTCAGCCTCCCAAGGAGCTGGGACTACAGGCACCCACCACAATGCCTGGCTATTTTTTGGTTGCAGCCATCATTGTTGTTTGGCGGGCCTGGGCTGGGGATTCAAACCCGCCAGCTCTGTTATATGTGGCTGGTGCTTCAGCCACGTGAGCTACAGGCACTGAGCCATAATTTTTAAGTGAAATCATAACTGTATACACGTATGGGGTAAAATGTGATGATTTGATATACAATGTGGAATGCTTAAATCAAACTGATTAACATAGCCATCGCCTCACTTAAGTATTTTTTGTCATAAGACATTTAAAATGTACTCTTACTTATTTTGAAATGTACCCTTGCGATGTGCACATTAGGTGAGATCCCACCCAATGCCGCACCCTCCTCCCTTGCGTTCCTCTTCCCTCCTCTCCCCTTCCCCTTGCAGGCCATATTTGTGGTTTACTCCTTCGTAGGAGTGTGCGTGCTCTGTGCATACCTTCTCATCCTTTTCCACCCATCACCCTAAGGGTCTCTCATGCCCTTCCCTCTGTCTGGAATACTTTGCCTCCTGCTTTTTGTTTTCTGCATTTTCTCCTTAGTCTTCCAAATTTATTGTCACTTCTGTTTGGACTCCTTGCATCCTCCAGGCTGCATGTAGCTTGCCTTCATGGTTTTCCATATTCCCCCGGACACTTGCCCCACCAAGCTGCGAGGCACTTGTCTCTCTCCCCTCTTGAATGTAGCTGCATCTACATGGCTTCTGGGCCTTGTTCCTTATTGTGTGGAAGCAAACAACACCACGTTCCACTTAGCAGGTGCTCTGAGAAGCAAACCTGAATGAATGCTGAATGAATGAAAACCAGCATGGACCCAGAGGGTGGAGCTAGGAATGGTGGCCTCCAAGAATGTAAAGTAGGGAATAGCATCTGTACTGAATATTTTTAAGGCTCTTAATACATGTCACCACAGTGTTTTTGAAAAGGGTTGTGGCCATCTAGATCCCGTTAGAGTCCTGGTTGGAATGAGCACTCAACAGCATAGTAGACTCTACTTTTTGTCTGTTTGTAAGTTTTTTAAAATGTTAATTAACTTCACATCAAAACCAGTATGCTATATAAAATTTTATACTTGTTTCCTTTTGTTGAGACAAACAGCTTAAAAATCTATCCCTCTGGGGTATTTTTATCACCTTTGCTTATTTTTTCTCTTGAGATATGGATATTTTATTAATTGATTTGTATGAGTTTTTTATATGTCTAAAATATTGGCTTCTGATTATTGATCTTGTAAATTGTATTCTCATGCTTTTGAGTTTAATCTGATTAATGTACTTTTTTTTTTTTGGAGATACACATGTTGAAAACATTTAGCTAGCCATGTCTATTACTGACATTTTCTTTGCAATTTGAATTATAGTTTCAAAAGAGCTTTATGCTTAGCATGGTGAAATATAGGTTTTTGTGAAAATTTTAAGGATAGATACAATCCAAAGGAGATATTAAGGATTTTGTGCATAATGGCTCATACTTGTAATCCTAGTACTTTGGGAGGCCGAGGCAGATGGATTTCTTGAGCTCAGGAGTTCAAGAAAACTAGCCAGGTGTTATGGTGAGCACCTGTAGTCTCAGCTATGTGGGAGGCTAAGGCAGGAGGATCACTTGAGCCCATGAGTTTGAGGTTGCTGTGAGCTATGATGCCATGGTACTCTATCCAGGATGGCAAAGTAAGACTATCTCTCAAAAGAAATAAAAAAGAATTCTGTAATTTTATTGAAAATGGATTATACTTTTTAAAAATTTACATATTTCCCATCAACAACCAATGTAAATTTCTTGCCATGACATTATGTATTTTACACAAACCTTTTTTTAATGACAACATAGTGTTTCACTGTGTGTACATATAATAATGTATTTAGGCAGATCAATAAGTGTAACTTATTGATATAGCAAATTCTTTGGTAAGCATTCTTTATCACATGAGTTTGTGAATCTTTATAATTTTACTCTTAGGATAAATTATTTTTAAAAGAATTTCTTAGGCCAGACGTGGTGGCTCACACCTGTAATCCTAGCATTCTAGAAGTTCTGAGGTGGTGGATTGCCTGAGCTCATAGTTTTGAGACCAACTTGAGTAAATGTGAGATCCCCATCTGTAAAAAATAGTCGAGCATTGTTGCAGGCACCTGTAGGCCCAGCTACTGGGGAGGCTGAGACAGGATAATCACTTGAGCCCAAGAGTTTGAAGTTGCTGTGAGCTGTGATGCCAAGGCATTTTACCCAGGGGGACAAAATGAGACTCTGTATCCAGGAAAAAAATATAATAATTTCTGGACTGAAGGGTGTATATTTTAAAGTTAGTAACACAGGCCAGTGTGATGGCTCACGCCTATAATCCTAGCACTCTGAGAGGTCAAGGCAATTGGATTGCTTGAGCTCAGGAGTTCAAGACCAACCCGAGCAAGAGTGAGACCCCATCTCTAAAAATAAGTGGGTGTTTTGGTGGGCACCTGTAGTCCTGGCTACTTGGTAGGCTAAGGCAAGAGAATCACTTGAGCCCAAGAGTTTGAGGCTGCTGTGAGCTGTGATGCCACAGCACTCTACCCAGGCCCACAAAGTGAGACTATCTTAAAAATTAAAAATAAAATAAGATTAGTAACACACCTTGCCAGGTTGTCTTCTATAAAATAAGGAATGACTTACCCTCATCTTGTAGTGTAAGAGAGTGCCCACTTTCTCTCTCTATTATCAAGCGTGAATATTTTCATTTTTAATGTTCTTTGCAAACTCAGTTTCTATTTGTGTACTAATAGTCTGAACATCAATGCTTGAAATATAATGAACACACTGTTTTAAAAATAATCTTTAAAAATAATGCATACCAGAGTTAACAAGGTATTTAAGGGAATTGCTAGAGACAAAAGGATCTAAAAATACAGCAGAGAGTAAGGACGAGTGGTGTGATAGACAAGCAGCTGACTTCTCCCCTGCCTCAGAGGAAGCTAGAAGATGGCAGAATAATACCTTCAGCAGCACTGTGAGAAAATAAGTCAAGCTAAAATTGTACACTCAGCAAAACTATCTTTCAAGAGCAACATTATTCCATAGAGAGGATAAAGAGAGTCAAAAGTTGATTTTGTGAAAAGAATATCAAAGCTGACAAACTGCTGGCAAGCAAAAAAATAATAAATAAAAAAGGGTCTATAGTTTTAGGTGTTACAGAGAGTTAAACAATAAGCAAATAAAATAAACATCTTTTTAAGCAATTATAAACCTATTACAAAATTAAACATGGTCTAAATAAGCAGGAGATATAATCTGGAACTTGGTGAACTTGTTCTCCAATGTGCATGAACGAATGAAAGAGCAAAATTAAACAATCTACCTAAGAAGATGTTGTCTTTTTCTAATACACTGTAGTATTGGGTAGTGTTAGATAAATTGATTAATGCCCCAGGTAATAGAGATCAGTGAGGCAAGGGCAAGCTCACATATGGTGGTGGAGCAGCTGGATATCAAAGTGAAGAAACATGAAAAGTGTCCTTTGTTGCAAACCAAATTAAAAATGGAAAAATAAAAATTATTAAAGATTTGATGGAAACTTTACACCCTTTGTCTTAACCTGGATTGAGACGGAATGCATTCTTCTCAGTAAAGCATCACAAGAATGGAGAAGCAAGAATCCAGTGTACTCAATTCTAATATGAAGGCAGTAGGTTACTTAGTACATGGTGGGGTAGGCGTATGAGGGAGCTGGGGAGAGTGGATGAGGGTGGGGTTTGGGGTGTCATGGTGTATGGCACACTTCTTGGGGGCAGGACATAATTGTAAGAGGGAATTTAGTTGACAAATGCAATCAGGGTAACCTAATTCTTTGTACCCTCAGTGAATCCCAAACAAGAAAAAAAGAACCAAAAAAATTATTAAAGATTTTAAAAATTGTGTAAAACTTTAAATTAAAAAAAATTAGTTTCTTAATAGGGAAAGTTTTCCTTTTTCTTTCTTTCTTTTTTTTTTTTTTAAGGAGAACACAAAATATATAAATCACAGGCAGTGTCTGTGGCTCAAAGGAGTAGGGCACTGGCACCATATGCTGGAGGTGGCGGGTTCAAACCCAGGCCTTCAACAAAACAAAACAAAACAAAAAAACCCCATATAAATCACTAGAGTGGGCTTGGCGCCTGTGGCTCAAGTGGCTAAAGCGTCAGCCATGTACACCCAAGGTGGCGGGTTCAAATCCAGCCCCGGCCCGCCAAACAACAATGACAGCTGCAACCAAAAAATAGCTGGGCGTTGTGGCGGGCGCCTGTGGTCCCAGCTACTTGGGAGGTGGAGGCAGGAGACTCGCTTAAGCCCAGGAGTGGGAGGTTGCCTTGAGCTGAGATGCCACGGCACTCTACCCAGGGGGACAGCTTGAGGCTCTGTCTCAAAAAAAAAAAAAAATCACTAGAGTGAATGCTTCCTAAATTTGAAAGTAGTAAAATAGGAATTTAATGTTTATCAGAAACAACTACTAAAAATAGTGATAAGACAGCCACAAATAAGGAGAAAGTATTTGGAACAAATAAACAGTGAAAATTACTTCCTGAATAAATATATATAACTCAAAAAATCTGTAAGAAAAAGTACAAAGAGAAAGTTTATGAAAGTCACAAACTGGTATTTTAAAGCACAAACATGAAAGGCCAGTGAAATATTGCAGTGATGCTCAATAGGAATAATTAAATGAAAATTACAATGGGTAACAATTTAGTGTTGACAACAATGAGAAGGCCAATGTAGACGAGGGTGTGGAGCAATGAAAACTTTTCATACAGTGCTTCTGAGATTATGAGTGGATATAACTGCTTAGAAAACAATTTGGGATAATCTTGTAGAATGGAAGGTGGATGTACCCTATGAATTACCAGTGGTACTGTAGATAACTTTTGCGAAAGTGCCCCAGAAGTCTGACCAGAAGAATATTCACTGTAGCTTTATTTTTGTAACAAAAAAATCTTATAGACAATTTAATTGTACACATAAAAGCAATGAATAAGTAAGCTATAGTTATATTGTGTTAATATTCCACAGGGGTGAAAATGAAAGAGCTAGCATTATAGTTATTAACATATGCATCTCACAAATGAAACATTCAACGTAAATAATGCAAATCAAGAAAAATTATAATAATAAAATGCCACTCTTGTGAAAATAAAAAAAAAAAATGCAAAATTAAGTATGCCCATTAGGAATACATACTTGAGGTTAAGACATGAATGTATTTATCTTCATTCATTCTTCACGAGGTTTTTGTTTTTAGTCCTTATCTTAAACATTGCTATTGTTGGCAACTTTTAAGCCTTTTCATTTCTGTGAAGGCAAAAAGTGGAAACCTGATAATCACATGTCTATGTAAAAATAAAGACATGAAATGAAGAAACCATAAACACAAAATTTAAAATATTGGCTGCCGCCGACAGCAGGCAGGGTACACAGTCACTACAGGTTCTACTTCTTAGTTGGAATGAGAGCACGTTTTCAATGTTTCTTATACGCATAGTTCATGTCCAGTGTTTACTTACTGTGAAATATAACACATATAGAAAAACATAGAACATGAGACCAACACGTGCAGCTCCGTGAATTATCAAAAAGCACACAGCTGTATCATCACCCCATAGATCAAAAATAAAACAGGCAAGCATCCGGGCAACTGTACCCTGTCATCCTCAAAAGATAGCCACTACCTTCGTAGATTTGTTATCTACACCTGCTTCCCTAAACCCCATTGTTTTATTTTCTTCTGCTCTCTAGAATGAATAGCAGTGACATGATACAGAATTCATTCTTTCGTGTCTGGCTTCTTTGATCAACACTGTGCCGATGAGATTCATACTGTTATGTACATTGTTGAATGTAATAGCAATGATTCTTTCATTTTCATTGCCATATATTTTCTATTGCGTGATACCTCACAAATTGCTATTCAACTGTTGAGGGATTTAGATTTTTTCTAGTTTGGGATAATTAGAAGTAATCACACTATTTAGTTTTTCCATGTTTCTTTGTACATTATTTTTCTTCTATGTTAATAATCCTAAAAAGACTAAACTATATGGTATATATATTATTGTGTATATATTAATCACTACATAATAAAAGAGTGTAAGATATTGTCTCTGCTAAATTAATAGGCAGTGAATGGTATTATTCTAATGTCACTTCTTTGATTACGGCTTGTGGCTTTTTAATACTTTAACTTGACTATCACTGTGAGTTGTTATTGATGCTCTTTGCCCAGTTTTCATTTGTATGGTAATCTTATTTAGTAATAATTAACCCTTGCACTATCTTCCTCGTGGAAAAATATGATTTTTACCATTAGTTCCCCATTTTGCTTTCTGCCACCTATAATGTCTAATAGTTTGCTTTTTAAGTTTTTTTTTCTTGTGATTGTAAATTATATGAGGACTGTAAAAATTTTTAGATAATTAAATCAACAGACAAAAACTGTGACGTATAAGTAAAGATTACAGGTATTTTAATTTTCCTCTTCCCAGCTAAATATTTGGTGCATATATTTTGTAACTTTCTTGTTACATATTCATACACACACGTAGTATTTTTATTTTGTGTGTGTGGTTTGTAGCTTTTTTCTTTTTCATTTTTTTAGAGACAGGGTTTCATGCTGTCATCCAGGCAGTGCCATGATCACAGCTCACTACAACCTCGACTCTGGGGCTTATCTGATCTCCTGGTGCAGGCCACTCCACCCAGCTAATTTTTTATTACATTTTGTAGAGACTAGGTTTTCCAAAGTTGCCCCAGCTGGTCTCGAAGTCCTGGGCACAAACAACTCTCCAGTCTTGGCCTCCCAAGATGCTAGAATTACAAGCATGAGCCACCATACCTGGCTTACACACACAAATAGTTTTATAAAAAGGGAATTGTTTTTTCTGTCTAATACAGTGGTTCTCAACCTTCCCAATGCTGCAACCCTTTAATACAGTTGCTGTGGGTCACGAGCCACTGGTTGAGAGCCTCTGGTCTAATAGGACACTGTTTTCTTTCCACCAGTCAATATCATTTATGCCAATGATATGTCAATATCATTTATCATTTTAAATATTTAAGTGGTATTCTATTATATAAATTTGCTAATTATTAATTCAACAAATACTTATTGAGCCTCTTAATAGAAGTACCGTTTAACATCACCATTTTGTAGTTACTTGCAGTAAGCAATATACAAAATTCTTGGAAAGGTGGAGCTTGAATGTTAAGGGATAAACAGACAACAAACAAATTTTTTATATGGTAATCATAAGTCTGAAGAAGAAGAAAGGGATCAAAGTAGAGGAGACTCATGAGTTGATGTGAAGGCATAGGGTACTCAAGGATGGTCTCATAAATGAACATGAACTTGATTGAAGTATGGAACCCCACTGTGCCTGTCCTTGGGGCAAAAATCAAATCTAAGTCTACAAGATGAGTTGGTTTTTTTGAGTGTTGTTTTTCAAAGCAATCCAACTTTGGTTAACATACAGATTATTTACAGTTATTTAAAATTTTTAACAAATTTGAAGGAACCATTCTTGCTAAAATATTTCCTACATCTGTGCATGTGAGTACTTCTGTATGTCTTCCTAACTACAATGATAGGAAGAGGAGAGAGTGTATGTTAATGCATGTTAATCTGATGCCGTCTTACTCCAGAGGCCCTATTCATATTCAGAGGAAAAACAAAACGGTGAGGATGAAAAATAGTTTCCAAAGAATTTTAGAATATAGAATATTTAATTTAGAAAGGAATTTTTACAGCGAACACCAAAACACTGGAAATGACTTGCCTTTAGCAATACCACCATTCATGACTTTTTTCCATGTCACTTTAACATCATGGAATTTTTATAAAATAAAGAGCAAGAACTTTGACACATAAATATTTTTTTCTGCCCCCTTAGGTTGTGGATAATGAGTCTTTCCCAAGGCCTTTTAAAGTTCTGCCTGTGAAGACACAATGGAGCAACGTTGGCTTCCATATCCTTCTGTTTGATCTGGAAAACCTCGTTGAACTTCTGCAGCCACCCCCCCTCAGGGATGGTGACCCTTCTAGTTCTTTCTATGGGAGTGAGATCCTGAGAAGAGCCAAGAGCACCGTAGAGAAGACAATGACACTGAAAAAAAATAGAAGTGCCTGTGGTCCTCTCTCAGCAGAGGCCCAAGCCAAGCCTGCGAGTGAAAGCCTGGCCCACGGAGATAATACCAACAAGTTCGCAGAAGACAGTGATGGCATTAGAAGACAGAAGAAAATGAAGAGCTCCAAAAAGATGCACCTTAAACCACCCAGAAAAGTTGATGCCAACCTCACAATAGACACAGCTAAACTGTTTTTATCTTGTCTCTTACCATGGGGAGTGGATGAAGAATTAGACCATCTTTGCATGAAGCATCTCAACATTTTAAGGCTTCAGGGTCCCGTTTCTCTAGGACTTGCTTCAAACGAGGACCACTTCTCACTGATGTTGCCAGGTTGGGATTTATGCAGTACTGAATTGGAAAGAGACGATTCAAGAGGAAATTTATTTTCTGGAAAAGTTTTGGACTTGTCAAATAAATACATAGCCACTCTTCCAAATCAGCTTGTAATTCCAAGAGGACTGGAAAATAATTGTGATTCTTTGCAGGAGTCAAATATCATAGTTTATTTATTGAGCAGACTATTTTTAGTTAATAAATTAGTTAACACGCCTTTGGAATTGGCCCATGGAATTGACAGGTAAGACATGGCTACCGATTTTGACTTCTAATTGGGGGAACATTAAAAAAATTATCATTATTTGATATATTCAGCTCTTCTGTTTTCCTTTCTGCCTTCTAATGGGGGACTAAATATGCAACAACTTCTTTGCTCAAAACATATTTAAAAAATCTTTCTTTTAATTCTTTAGGATTGGAGGATAATTTGGTAATACATTTATAGATTTTAAAATTCATTCATCCAACAAATATACATTGTTATTATAAAAATGTACCAAGGAAGACCTAGTGCTGGATTCTGAATGAATCAGTAGACACAAACATACACCTTGAAATCTAATCTAATCTAATTTATACGTGGTATAAATTAAGGATAAAGAGAGAACATTTAAGTAAATGCTTAGGATGATATATTTTAAATATTGTAAGGAACAGAAAAGTTGGAAAATGTCAGACCTCAAATTATACCATTAGCTCATATTTTGGCATATTAAAATAGAAGAGGGAGGTGGTGCCTGTGGCTCAAAGGAGTAGGGCACCAGCCCCATATGCTGGAGGTGGCGGGTTCAAACCCAGCCCCTGCAAAAAACTGCCAAAAAAAAAAAAAAAGAAGAGGCTATTGAGTAAGTCATTTATAGAAATGACAATTTAGTAATAATAATAGTTATTTTTTGAGTGTTTAATATCTGCTAGGCACTGTATAATCTCTTTACATTCATGATTTCATTTAACAAGCACAACAAAGATGGGACATAGATATTATTGTTTTGCTGATTGTATAGATGAGGATGTTGAAGCTTATGGGGAGCAAGTATCAAACTAAAGGTTAATTCTGCTCTTCAGAGCATCGGTCTCATTCTATAGCCTGATTCATTACTAATCTCAACTGTCTGTTTACCTTCTCCCACTGTTAATATTCATTACAGTTTTTCATGGTCTGATATTTCAGCATTTAATTTAATTTACCCAATGTTTACTTACTGACCTTCTCCTATACCCTGAGTACTGGCTGCATGAAGAAATGGAAACTACATTTGGGATTTGGATAGAAACTCATTCAAATGATAAAGATAATGCCCACGAAATAGGTTGAAAACATTGACAAGTAAAGGGATAAGGACAAACATCTGTAGTATAAATTAATAGTATGGCTGGTTAGAGTCAAGAAAATAATCAGTGTTACGTGAAATCATCAGAAAGGCTTTCTAGAAGAGACGTTGTTTGAACTGCCCATTGCATGGTAGGTGACAGAGAGGCCCTGATGTTTCTGTCCTTTGAGAAGAGCGAAGTTCAACAAAAATCTGGGCCAGGCACTGTATAAATAGATTTCCTGCCCTCAGTGAACCTGTAGTCTGGCGGAAGTCCAAAGGGATTATACCGAGCTCAATGTTACGCTTCTTTCCATTCTAATACTACCGTGTTACAGGGGTTTCTAATTTTCTCTTTGGTGGCCCTAATTATGAGAAAACAGAGAATGGTGCATTTCAATGATTGACATATGGAGTTTTTCTCTATTTTCTTTTCATTGGTTTGTTTTAAATGCCTGAGTCTTTTTTTAAAAAATGGCAGATAACTTTTATTTTTTTTTTTTCTATTGCTAAGAAAATTATACAGCATCAAAGTTTGGTTACGAAAAAAAAAATGTAATCTGCCTAGAGTCTGAAGAGCTAGGATTGGATCCCGGTTTGTTGTCAAACTGGTGATGTGACTTTGAGCTAGTCTCTTAGCCTTTCTGGGCCTTATTTTCCTCTTTTACTCAATGAGGTGGGCAGAGAAGTGATCTTCAAGTTCTTAAAAACTTAGGCTGCTAATACATTTTATTTATTTGCCTCATCATGATCCCACAGAGCTGATAGAGGACTCAATTATTGCTTGCCAGAGGCTTTCATTCTGAGTTGGTTCCTGACGATACAGGATGGAGATGGCATGTCTGGTGCCCTTTGGGGGAGCTTAGGGGCCTTCAGCTTGCCTCCATTAAATGGCCTTTACTTGTTACCATACTTTTTAATTGAATCATAACTGTGTACATCGATGCATTTATGGGGTTCAGTGTACTGATTTAATATACAATGTGAAATGCTTACATTGAACTAAGTAACACACCCATCACAATTGTACTCTTTTAAAAATAATTTTGAAATGTACCATTGCATCATGCACATTTGGTGAGGTCCCCCTCCTCCCACTTCCTCCCTCCCCTCTCTCCTCTTCCCTTCTACTTTCTGGACTATAGTTATGTTTACTACACTTTACTTGGTGGTTTAAAGAATTCTTCATTTAGGCGGGGCATGGTGGCTAATACTTGTAATCCTGGAACTTTGGGAGGCTGAGGCAGGTGGGTTGCTTGAGCTCAGGGGTTTGAGACCAGTCTGAGCAAGAGCAAGCCCTATCTTTACTAAAAATAAAAGAATGAGCCAGGCTTTGTGGCAAGAGGATGGCTTGAGCTCAGAGTTTGAGGTTGCTGTGAGCTACTTCACCACAGTACTCTACCCAGAGTGACAGAGTGAGACATAAAGAATTCTTCATTTAAACAAATTACAGAATGGAAGCGTCAGTATTAAAGCTTTCTCTAAATTGCTTCTTTGAGTTTCAGCAGAAGCCTGGATGACAGTTTTTGAGAAATCAAAGTAATGTATATTGGATTTGTCATGCCAAATTCTTCCTACCAATTTGACCATTTCATAAACATTTTGTTGTGGTTGTTAGGGCTGAGTAATCACTGTGTGCTTAGCAACCTTAGCAACTGTGTGCATGACTTAACTGAATTTTAAGGAAATAACTGTCTGAAAATGAGAATATCCCTGAGAGGATCTGAAGAGTCCTCTGATCCAAACATTGGCCTAGGCTGAAGTCTGCCTTCCTGAGGACCTGATGGACGGTACCTTTGGCTGATGTCAACATATTAAGCTTTAAAAATGTGTTGCATTAGCCAGAAGTCATGTGACCTAAAGAGGCAAGGCCCCTCTTGTAAAAATTGGTCACCGATAATTACGGTAAAGTAAGATTTGTGATTTAACTGTGGCTAAGATTTTAGGTGGTCGTAAACTGGGGAAAAAGATTCACAAAAGATTAAGGTGGAAGATGCTGCTAAAAATAATCTGTGTTCAGTTTTTCCAAGTGTGCTACAGTGGCCCTGTCCCCCATCTTCAATTTATTTTCTCCAAGTATTTTGCATACTTTAATAATATTTTTTAAATCTCTTTTTTCCCCCAACAGTTCCTTCAAAAGGGAATCTGTACATTATAAGGTGAAAAGTCCTGGGAATGATATTTTGACTATCTCAAGCATCTCTGGTTACTCAAGAAATGGTAAGGGAGTTACAGACATAGATAGGATCTGGTTCATTTCTTTTCCTGTGATATAAAATAACTAGTGGGTTCTTCTGTAACTGAATGGCAATATTAAAATAAATAACATCGTAGAAAACATAGATTTTGTCAAATGGTCTTTGCAATGCCTGAATGTCTGAAACTTTTCAGCAAGGAAATATTTAGACATTAAATTAAGGTATTATGTGATCTATTGGAAAGTTTATTGTATGAATATCTTTATTACCAGTAAGTGATTATTATTAGATAATTTCACTGCTATTTCAGAAGACTGTATTCTTCTAGGTAACAATCTTGAATTCTTCTGAGTAGCAGTCGTTAAGTGCTTAGATATTCTTTGGATGCCAAATGGCTAATTCATCTCCCAAACCTTCTTTTCCAAATCTTGAGCATCTCGATAAATGACAGTCCTAACCTGCCAATTGCTCAGGTCAAGAACTTGGGCATCATTTTTTGCGTCCCATTTCCCTCAAACTCCACATCCAATCATGTCACTTCTACCTTCAGTAACACTCCAGGACCTGACTGTTTCTGACACCTGTGTGACCAAGGTGCCCCCACTCCCTCAGTGTCAGCCTTAATCTTGGCTAGCCTGGAAGTCCATGGTAGGATCCCAGCCAACTCTGCTCCTGTTCTTGGCTCCTACCTGCTATTCCTAACCAAGCAGCCAGAGAGATCCATTTGGAGCTATCAGAACCTCGCTTTTCTATTTATAACCTTTCACTGGCTTCTGTTTCACTTGGAATAAAAGCCCCAGGGCTTACGTTAGCTCACAAGGCCCTCTGTGACCTGGTTTCTCTACCCATGTCACCATACCTTTCCCCCATATGACATCATCTCTCAGAACTTGCCTCTGCTTAACTTATTCTGACTACACTGGCCTTTTTGTTCATACCCAAGCATGACAGGCAGGCTTAGGACCTTCATATTGACTGACCCTTACCTTTCCCCAGGTACATGTGCCCCAACCTGCTCTCTTTCTACCCCCAGCCCTATCTTTTAAATCTTGCTCAAATCCCACTTTATCACTGAAGGTGCCCTGTCTCCTCCCCAGGACATTCTGCCCCTGTCCCTGCTTCTCTGGCCTCCACAGTCCTCTTCTCTATCTGACATATATCACTTTTTCCACGTGTCATCTGCCTCCTGCTTCTAAGCTGTAAGCTCCGTAGGGGATATATTTTTATAATAATTTTATTCACTGCTATGTCCCCAGTTCCTAGAACAATGTCCCCAAAGAAGTAAGCAAATACATTTTGAATTAGTGGGTGGATAAATTAATGGATGAACAAAATTTAGGGATAAATAGTGACTAGAACAATGGTTTTCCAGACAAATGAAACAGATGGCGGAGATTCAAGATCTAGCCCTACTATTGACTGCTTATGTTCCGCTGGGGATGTGTTTTACCCTTTTAAAAGCCCTATTTACTACATTTGTAAAATGGGGATATGATTGCAGACTTAATGTGCATGTGGCCTACAAAGCTGAACAGTATATAATCTGTAAATGAGATGACGTGAGTAACAGTCCACAGCGGCCCTCATAGGACTATTAAAAAGAAGATTTTCAAGTGAGAGTTTATTAATAGCTTCCAATTATCTATAGCCTAGTATGTTCCAAGAATCACACTAATGGATTTAAATATATTATTGCATTTAATATATAAACAACCCTGCACAGTGGAAAGAATTATTTCTGTTTTACTCTTCTAAAAAAAACCAAAACAAACAACAAAAAACTGAGGCTCAGCAAAGTTAGATGACTTACTCAGAGCCAAACAGCTATTAAGTAGAGGGGCCTGTGTTCCAATCTAAATCTGATTCCGAACTCCCTTTCCTGTCCACAGTATCAGGGTACTTCTCACAGTTATGATCATAAATAGTGTTCCTTCTCTCTGGCCCCAGTCTGTGTTACCAGCTCTCCTTAGCCAGTAGCCCTTATTAGGGTAAGCTATCCAGTCTTTACTTTTCGTAGCACTGTAAAGGAAATTATAATTTAAAGCTTAACCTAAGTTAAGGTCTTCTGCAAAGACTGAGAATTGCTAACCAGAGCTAAGGAGGTCCTGGCTTTCCATATGGCAACCCCAACCAAAGCTGCCTACGTGTTATTACTGAATAATCTCTAGGGTGTGTAGTGTGGTATGTATGACATTTAAAATTCAGTTAACAACTAAGGAAATGTGGGCATTTTTAAATAATAGGAAGACGTAAGGCAAAAACAAAGAACAGATTCAGTCAAAGCCTGTGGCTCAAGAAGTAGAGTGCTGGCCCCATATGCCAGGAGTGGCGGTTCAAGCCTGGCCCTGGCCAAAACTGCAAAAAAAAAAAAAAAAAAAAAAAAAGAACAGATTCATAGTATTCATTGTATAAAGCTTAATCCTAAAGAATAAAGTAATACTCTGAGGTGTTCATTCTAAAGGGACGACCAGAACCAGTACTCACCCTGT
Source organism: Galago senegalensis (assembly GCA_963575145.1). NCBI lineage: Eukaryota > Metazoa > Chordata > Mammalia > Primates > Galagidae > Galago > Galago senegalensis. Next base: position 15,573 of record CAUYTI010003460.1, read on the forward strand.
CAGCAGGTACGATGGCTGAGTAATATTGTTAAGGCTGGGATGTTTTCTTTGTAACTTTCCCCCTGAAGTTGCAATTAAGTTTTTAATTCACTGACATCGCCAAAATGAGTTGGCTCTCCTTTCTATCACGTATTAAAATTTTAATATCACATTAAAATGTGCAGTGAAGTACACCCCGATGCCAGTAAGTAGTTATAGTTGAAACCAATACTTAGCTTTGATGGTTGAGTCACAAGGTCAACACCATCAGAGGAGGAGAAAGGAGAGAGATGACAAGACAATTTTCTCTTCCCTGTGTGTTCGTGAAGAAACGGAAAATATGACTTCAAAATCACAGTATTCTCTCTTACTTATGTCTTATGTACGACTCTTGGTCACTTCAAATTTATATTACATATGCTTCATAAGGAAAAAATAATATCAATGATTGCTCAGAAGTTTCTTAGGTATTTCTTTCATGTTCTTAATTTGCATTATATCAGATATCTCCGATCACATTTTCTTTGAATCCTAATGTGATAAATATGTCCATATGGCATATATTAATATATAAAATAGTGATTCAGTGAAAAGCATATCAGACAAAAGCTAATTTGAATTAGTTGATACCAGGACGTCAAACATCTATTCATATGGTAATTTAAATCGGCAATTATAGTAACAATTTTCCTGCTAGCATCAGCCTTCATCCTTCTTTCCTACTTCACTCCCAGAATCTGGCTTCTAGATAATATACTTTAGCCATCAGAAAGTCTTAATTCATCAATTTTTCCTCTGGATGATTCTATGTACATTTTCTTTTAATGAAAAGGCACTTATTAAGTGCTTTTTTGTGTAGGGAACTGTTGGACACTCTATGGATCAATTTAAATAGACCAAGACCTAGCTCATTCTTAAAATTTCACACTGAACATTAAGGCAAATAGATAAAAAGGATCCAAGAGGGCAAACTGAAAAGAAATAAGACATAACAAAATGAGTCAAATTAAAACATTAGTGCTATACCTATTGATCAGAGTGGTCTAGCTGGGTAAAGACAATCAAAGGAAATCTTTCATTTGATTTGACAACTGATGGATACTGATTCGTGGCAAGGTCACATTTTAGGAACTATTTCCATGGGGAAGGAATTGTAAAATTTGGTGATTTGTCTTGGGTTGGCAAAAAGATTCAAAGGTGGGTTTAAGGCGTTAAGTGAATTTGACTTGATGTACATACATATTAATACAATTGTTAGAAACAATAATTATATATATATATATATATATTAAAAGTCTTTCTTGCTCTGGCTATACATGTAAACAATCTGAGGTACTTTTACAAAGTATTAATGCCTGCCCTATTCCAGGATCTATTAAACCAGAATCTCTGGAAGATTGAACACTGATGTTTGTAAAATACAAAACAAAACAGAACAAAACAACTGCCCAGGTGATCCTACTGTGTAGCCAGGCAGCCAACTTTAAGGACTCTTGGGTTATGTCTGTATGTTTTGATATTCTCAAGATACAAATGTGTTCTATACACTTATAGGTAAGAATGAACCGCATGTACCAGAGGCTGATCTTTCCCTTTTGAAGCTCATTTCTTGTTGGAGAGACCAATCTGTGCAGGTAAGATATAGTCCATGTTTTTGGAGTTACTGGAAGAGTTCCCGGCCACTGGGGTTCCCTGATACACCTCTTTACTTGAAAGTACAACTAAGTAGTTATGTGTCTTCAGACAAGGGCCTCAGAGGCCAGACCTAATGCAGAGACAGGGATGAAAAGCTAGAAGATAACATAAGCAAGGATGTGGGGGTGGAGGGAGGGAGGGTTAAACTGCCATAGGTAACCCCCACTAGGGTTTCAGTTGGAGGATGCATTGTCTATCATTTAATTTCAAAATGTGCCATTACATTAAGTTACCTACTTATGGGAATTTGGTTATGTGAAATTAGACATCTTTTTTTTTTTTTTTAATTAGGAGGTTACCTCATCTATGAGTTGGTTTAAAGAACTGATTTCTTCAATGTCCAAGTCTTTCTTTGTTAAAAGACTTCTTTGGGTCTCAGAATCTTCCTGGCTGCTTAGTATATGTACTATAAATATCTGTGCATTGATTAGGTAAATGTCTATCAGAACTTTGTTTTTCATCGTGAATAAATATCTAATTTGCAAGATGAGAATAGCAGTAACCCCAATTGCAAATGGTTATTCTCAGTTATAGGGAAGCAGAACAAACTCTAGGGATTGAAACCCTAAAATTAAAGGTACGTGGTTGGAATGGCTTTGGAAACTCACCCTGGCCCACACAGTCCACACGACTTGCCCCCAGCCTAATCACATCTCTCATCATTTTCCCAACCCCTTTCTGACCCAGATCTGGTCACCCTGGCTTTCTTTTTATTTTCAGAACACACAAAGCTCATTTATATCTCAGGATCTTACTGTTCTCCTGGGCTGGAACTCTCACTTCTCCATTAATCATCCAGATCTTTGCTCAAGATCTGTGTTCTTGGAGAAGTCTTCCCTGATCCTTCCAACTAGCATTGCCACCACCCTCTCCATTGCCCTCCCACCACCTTCAGTAACCATCATATTATCCCATTTTGTTGTATTGTTGTGACTGGTTTTAATGGAGATTGTAACGTTTTCTTTTGGTCTTGCTTCTATTTTGTCTCCTCACTGTTACACAAACTTGCTGGGATCAGTGACCTTGTCTGTCTTACTCCCTCTTCTCTCACCAATGCTGGGAAAAGTCCTAGACAGTAGCTGATCAACAAATCTGTAATGAATGAACCAATAGCTGTGCAAACAGCCACTGCAATAATCAGAATAAACACTAGTGCATGCTAGTTTTATCAGCACATTAGCAGTCACCTCAAATGAGACTTATCTATTTAAAGTGAGATCCCCTACCCCAGGTAGCCAAAAAAATTCCTCAGTAGGGGAGAAAAATCCTTAAGGAAAAAGATACAATAAAACATTTATCTGGAATTGCTCTAATCTAAAGATATCCTGTAGCTGTTCATTTGACCTTCAAATAATTTTTTTTTTTTTTTTGAGACAGAGCCTCAAGCTGTCCGCCTGGGTAGAGTGCCGTGGCATTACAGCTCACAGCAACCTCCAACTCCTGGGCTCAAGCGAGTCTCCTGCCTCTGCCTCCCAAGTAGCTGGGACCACAGGCACCCACCACAACGCCCGGCTATTTTTTGGTTGCAGCCGTCATTGTTGTTTGGCG
>CAUYTI010003461.1:0-15748 GCA_963575145.1 Galago senegalensis
CTTCTTCCATGACTTAGCAATTATGAATTGGGCTGCAATAAATATTCTGGTACATATATCTTTGTTATATTGTGGGTTTTGGTCTTCTGGATATATACCTAGTAGAGAAATACTGATTATTTATTTTATGAGGTTAGATAACATCTTTAGCAACACAATCCCATGTTCATATTAAATAATAAAAAAAAAACATTCAGGAAAGTGTTTCACATTCAGGAAAGTGTTTCAGCAGGATGGTAGAATGGGAATTTCTACCACTTGTTCCCTCACAGAAACATCAATTTGAACAGCCATCCAAGCATAAATATACCTTCACAAAAGTTAAAAAATCCATAAGAGAGAATATGGCACCTGAGTGGACCACAGAAAATAGAAAAAATAGAATGGTGAAGGTAGATGGGTAGTTTTACCTTTCCTATGTCACTTTTTCCTTAAGACTGCACAATCCAGTGCAGAGACATCTTACATATAGGAGAGTGAAGTGAGTACCTTATTTTGCTATATACTGCAGCAACAGGCAACCCCAGTAAACCCCATCGCATGGTTAGCACCCACAGCTCCCAGACTCCAGTACTGTTCTAGCATCAGCCTGGGTCCCATAGCACCAGGGTTGAAGCCCACCACAGTGCCAACCTGGCCTCAGAACCACATCCTCCAGGCTGGCCTCTGGACTCTGTAGAGCTAAGGTCTGGGCCTTTCCCTGTAGACTCAGGTTCCAGGCCTCCCAAAGCACCAGACAAGCCCCACTGACTTGTTCTTCAGGATGTGCCCTCTGGAGCCTGGCACTAGGCCCATGCCAGTGGACCTTGGCACCAGCTACACTTCAGTGGATTCTACTCCCAGGATGGCCTCCATGTACTCAAGAATCAGGCCCACTCCAGTGGACCCAGGCTCCAGGTCTGCCCCTGTGGACCTAGGTACCAGATATGGCCCTGTGGACTCAGGCGCAAGGGCTGCCACCTGCTAACTCAGGCAATAAGTCAGCTAGCCTGATGACTTCATTAGAAAGTCTGCCTTTGGACTCCAGCAGATGGCTTGCCAGAATATCTAAATAGGCTGACAGTGAAAGGCTTTCCCTGATAAAGCTAGTCTCTAAAGATGATAGGAGGTGCCTTCTTTTTCAAATGTGCAGACACCAACATGAGGCCACAATAATCATGACAGACACTGCCAAAGGAACAAAATAAAACGTTGGGAATAGATCCTAAGGAAATGGGTATCTATAAACTACCTCACAAAAATTCAAAATAATTATCTTAAAAAACTCAGTGAATTATAAGAGAGCATTGTTAGCGAACTAAAAATCAGAAAACAACATGTGAACAAAATCAAGAATTCAACAAAGAAATCATAAAGGTAAACTAAACAGAAATTCTATAATTTTTTGGAGATTTATTTCAGGTTATTGTGAAGGTACAAATCAGGCCATAATTTTTGGATTTTTTAGGTAGAGTCTCTTATAGTTGTGTCGCACACAAAATACGTGTGCCATACACCCTTACCTTGTGCCCTTTAAGTAGGAGCAGGCCAATTCACTCCCTCTTTTTCCCCTCCCTAATTGCCAATTCCCCCAACTGAATATTATTAAATTTTTCTCCTATGTGGGTGTGTGTTACATCATCTACTGACTTCATAATAAAATTGAGTACATTGGATGATTGATTTAACATTCTCTTGATAACTTTACTAAGAAAAGCTGTTTGTTATCCATCCACTTTAATACAAAAGATGTAAAGTCTCCATCTTTTCTTATGGATGAATAGTACTCCATGGTATACATAGACCACAGATTATTAATCCATTCCTGAGTTGATGGGCATTTAGGTTGTTTCCACATCTTGGTGATTGTAAATTGAACTGCAATAAACATTCCAGTGAAATGGTTCTTAACCTTCCTAATGCCATGGCCCTTTAATATAGTTCCTGTGGTTCGTGACCCAAAGGTTGAGAGAACTGCTGTAGTGCAAATGTCTTTATGATAAAATTTTTTTTCTTCTGAGTGGATGCCTACTAGTGGGATTTCAGGGTCAAATGGAAAGTCTAATTCTAGTTCTTTTAGGATTTTCCATACTTCTTTCCAAACAAGCTGTATTAGTTGCAGTCATACTAACAGTGTAAAATTGTCCCTCTCTCTTCATAGCCATATAGGCATCTGCAACTCTGGGACTTTCTGATCTGGCTTATTCTCATTGGGTTTAAGTGACATCTTACAGTGGTTTTTACCTGCATTTCTCTGATGATTAGGGATGATGAACATTTTTTCATATATTTGTGAGCCAGTCCTCTGTTTTGCTCAGAGGAGGTTCTGTTCTTGTTTGCTATTTTTTGTTGATTAATTTGAGTTGCCTATAGTTCCTAGCTATCAAGCTATTGTCATATTTGAAATATGCAAATGTCAGGGGTCAATGCACATGAACTTGGACCTAATATGAATGCTGGCTGGGAAATGATGCTGGAAATAACAAACTCAACACCAGTATTAAGGGAAAACAAGTTTGAGGATGGCTAGAGCTGGCTCACACTCACTCATGCTAGGTAGACTGAGATAATACAGCACCTTCCTGGCTTCTTCAGATTTTCATTAGTTTTTTTAAAAAGAGGCATATGCAAAGATAGGGTTGAAAGAATCCCAAATTCCGAGGAAGACTGGATAGAGAGAAAGCCAGAGTAAGTGGTTGGTGGTTTCTTACACCACGGTTTAGCCAGTGGTGTATGTAAATGGGAGGAGGGAGAAGCCAGTTATATTCAGGTAGGGGAAGTAAAACAGGATTTCCAGTTTAACTACATATTAGAAGAGTTTAATTCTTCCCTTCTGTTGACTCTCAAATGCATGGGCCTAGTTCATCCTGACCATCCCAGTGTGTACCTCTGTATTCTTTTCCTTTTTTGTGATTCTAAAGAACCCACAGGAAATGCCCACTTGCAGGTGTTCTCCCTGGTTACCTCAGAAATGAGGTAAGTGCTCCACTGCGAAGTCAACCTATCTACCTCCCAGATGCAAATATCTTTTCCAATTCTGAAGCTTGTCTCTTTGCTTTAATTGTTGTGTTCTTAGCTGTGCAGAATCTTTTCAGTTTAATTAAGTCCCTTTTTTATTTTTGTTGTTGCACTTGCTACTGAAGTCTTCTTCATAAAATCTTTCCACAGGCTGACATCTTCAAGAGTTTAACTCACACTTTCTTCTAGGATTTTTATCATTTCTTGTCTTAGATTTAAATCTTTTATTCATTTTGAGTCAATTTTTATAAGTGCTGAAATGTGTGTGTCCAATTTCAGTCCTTTACATGTGATTAACTAGTTCTCCTAGCCATTTATTGAATAGGGATTCCTTTTCCCAGTATATGCTTTTGTTTGATTTATCAAAGATCATATGACAAGGAGAGACTGATTTCATACCTTAATTTTCTATTCAGTTCCATATGTCTTTTGTGCCAATATCATGCTGTTTTCATTACTGTAGACTTGTGATATAACCTAAAATCTGGTAGAGTGATGTCTCCAGGGTTGTTTTTAAATTTCCTAGGATACATGGGTTTTTTCCAATTCCATACAAAATGATAAACCATTCTTTCTAGTTTTTTGAAGTATGATGTTGGTATTTCAATGGGGATGACATTGAATATGTAGATTGCTTTGGGAAATATACATGTTTTAACAATGTTGACTATTCCCAGCCAAGTGCATAGTATATTATTCCATTTTTAAATGTCTTCCACTATTTCTTTTCTTAAGGTTTCAAAATTCTCTTTGTAGAAGTCCTTCACCTCTGTTGTTAGGTATATTTTTAGGTATTTCATTTTCTTTGAAGTTATTGTGACAGGAATTGGATCTTTGATTAGCTTCTCAATTTGGCTGTTATTGGTGTATATAAAGGCTACTGATTTGTGGACATTGATTTTATACCCTGAGGCATTACTGTTTTTAGTGGTCACTTCCAACATTCTTGGGTTGAGTCTCTTGGGTTTTCTAAGTATAAGATCATACCATCAACAAACAGTGAGAATTTGATTGTTTCTGCCTGCATTTGGATGCCCTTTATATTCTTCTCTTACTAGATTGCATTGGCTAGAACTTTCAGCACTATGATGACTAGTAGTGGCGATAGAGGACATTCTTGTCTGGTTCTTATTCTAAGTAGAAAACCTTTCAGTTTTACTCCATTCGGTATGATGTTTGCTGTGGGTTTTTCATAGATGGCTTCAATTACTTTAAGAAATGTGCCACTTATACTTATATTCTTAAGTGTTCTTGCTAGAAAAGGAGGCTGTGTTTTATTAAATGCTATTTCAGCACTTACTGAAAAGATCATATCATCTTTGTTTGGGGTTCTATTAATATGGTGAATTTTATTTTGTGAATTTGCATATGTAAAACCAGCCTTGCATACCTGGGATGAAACTTACTTGATCATGTTGTAATTTTTTTTCAATGTATAGGTGTAATGTATTGGCTAAGATTTTACTGAGTATTTTTTACATCAATATTCATTAGTAATATTGGTCTGTAGTTCTCCTTTTTAGTTGGGTCCTTTCCTAGGTTTAGTATCAGGGTGATGTTTGATTCATGCAGCATATTAGGAAAGGTTCCTTCCTTCCAAATATTTTAAAATAGGTTTGGCAGCATAAGTACAACTCACTTTTGAAGGTTTGATAGAATTCTGGAGTAAAGCCATCTGGTCTAGGGCTTAATTTTTGTTAGAAAATTTGTTTTATTTTTATTTTTTGATTGTTGGGGAATCAATGAAGGTACAATGACCCAGATTACACTGCTTGCATTTGCTGGGTGAAGAGCCTCTATTAGTAGTGGCCCACCTCCAAGAGGTGTGACACACACCGTGGCCCCACTCCCCCTTCCTCCTTCCCTCTTTCCCCTCCCCCACTCCTCCTCTTCCCACCATGTACTAGCATCAATTATCCTCATATTATAATTGACTATGTAGGATTATTGCTTCTCTATTCTTGTGATGCCTTACAAAGAATAACGTATTTCAACTCCATCCAAATTAATACATAAGATGTAAAGTCACCATCATTTTTAGTGGCTATATAGTATTCCATGGTATACATATACCGCATCTTATTAACCCATTCCTCAATTTGTGGGTATTTAGGTTGTCTCCACAATCTGACAATTGTAAATTGAGCTGCAATAAGCAGTCTAGTATAAATGTCCTGAAGATAAAATGAATTATTTTCTTCTGGGTAGATGCTCAGTAATGGGATTGCAGGATCAAATGGCAGGTCTAATTTGAGTTCTTTGAGGATTCTTTATACTTCTTTCTAAAATGGTTGTATTAGTACATTCCCACCAGCAATGTAAAAGTGTTCCCTTCTCTCCACAATCTACCAGCCTGAATAATGCTGTGACCCCCCCCAACCTGCAGAAAAAAGCGAAAAATTTAAAAATAGAAAAAATATAAGTATAATTTTATAAGATAAGGAAGAGATAAAAAAGGATATCATAGCTGTTGTATGAGAAATTTATGTGTAAAAGATGAGAAAAGTAGAAAAGGCTCCATCAAAAGAGAGAAAAAGGGGATAAATAAAAAATTACAAAAGTATAAAAAGGGCTGAAAAACTGCAGCAGTGATGGAGGAACCCTTTACTACTTCAAAAAGTAAAAATAAAAATACAACCATACAAACAAAATAATACTAAACAAAAACAATGAAAACAACAACAAAAGAAAAAATAGAAAAGAAAAACCAAGGAAGAATATTTTAAAAAGAAGAAAAATATAATATATATGTGTGTGTGTGTGTGTGTGTGCGCGCGCGTGCATATGCATGTGTGTATATATAAGAATCTGTGTGTGTATATATACCAATATATTGTCTGAACACCAGGTGGTACTGTGGTATTATTAAGAGATGAGAAACACACACCAGATTTACTACATATAATGTGTGTTGGAAGCCACTCCTTATTTACAAAGGAGACCAGATCTTGTCTTCCTGATTTCTTTCACCTAAATCTGGGCCTCTTCACTTTATCAGTATTCAGTCTCCATCGGACTGGGGTCCCAAAGCTCTCAACAAACTTCCCAGGTGGACCATCAGACAGTGTCTTCTGACAACAAAGTGTCCCTCTAAAGGGGTATGGGGACCATTTAGCTCATCTCAAGGATGGCCACTCAGGTTAGCATGTAAGCCAGAGCCAACCATGTACTAGGACCCCATGAACTGATGCTCCTGTGCAAGCAGCCTTCCCACAGTGGCATTGCCCTACTAGGAGCCAAGCTGATGAGAAAACATCCCTGCTCTGTGTTCAACCCTGGCCACCAGTTGCTGTTTAAGTCTACTTGCTGCTCCAGTGAGCAGCCCAGTCTAAAAATCAAACTACTGTAGGATAACTCTTTCCTGTCTCTAGACCTTCATAAGAGAGCTGGCTGACTGGCTGGCTTCTGTCCATACTAAGCACTGGCCTTCCACATAGACTTTCCTCAGCTCCAGGCCTGCTTGTTCACTCCTGAAGTCTTCTTCTTTGCTCTCCTAGAGTGATGTTTCTGTGAAGATTTCCTCAGTCAGAGATGGCTGAAGACCACTTTGGCTTGTCTCACCATGAGCAGATGGCAAAGAGATATCTCTAATCCACAATGCCACTCTGCCTCTACAAAAATTCTGTAACTTGACATCACAATGACTTTACTGAAATATGTCATAGATACATTGAACTCCAGATTCAATGAAGCAAAATAAAGAATCAGGAGGAGTAGCAAGATGGCTGACAAGAGACAGCTTTTGCCAGAAATCAAGGTGCACATCATCCACACTGAGACAACCTGCAAGCCTGAGAAAGTAGAAGAAAGGTAACAGAGATCAGGCATGGAGCTATTAGACTGAAAGTGCCTGTTGCTAAGGGGATGAGAAAGTCCTCCCACAACAAGGAGGTCCACTGCAGGCTTTCCATGAGTGACCAGAGAACAAAGGAACTCTCACCCCACCCTACAGGAGAGAGTCTTGAGGTGTGGGTTTTTCCATACCTGGGAATTTCCAATGGTAAGTCTGTTCCCCATCCTGTCTGGTACAAAAGTGAATACATTTTCTTTCTGCAGTCCTGACCCCACAGCCTACCCTTCCTCCTCTCTGGTTGTCTTACTGACTGCCCTCTGCAGAGGTGGTGAGTACTCTAGAAAACCTCTACATTGTGTGGGGTGCTGAGCTGAGCTGTTCCCTAATGTGAGAGGAAATGTTGTTATTGCAGTGATAACTTTGGTTTGGGAAGGTGTGGTACCTACTGGTTCTCATTCCTATGAGAGGAAACCTTCCCACAGTCTTCTGGAAAGCCTTTTCCTGGTATCTGTGCTCAGTGACCCATGATAACTCTCAACCTTCTTCCTTGCAACTTGGAGAAAGACAAGCCTAGCCTCAGTGAGTGGCACTCTGTAGGTCCAGGACCTTGGGCCTTTCCTCAGCCATGGGTGATGACCATACTTTAGTCCACTGATAGGACTCCAGGGGCAGGTGGGAAGGAACATGGCTTCTTTGAACCTGTTTGAGTGTGTGTTGCTTATGCTGCCTGAAAGTGTTCAACTGGAACTCTTGGTCAGAATTGTCCAGGGATTCTTGTTCTCTAGCTGCCACTAACTGTGGCTACAGGTTCACTAAACTATTTGTTTACATGGGGAGAGGGTTGAAGGAATGAGGGGTGGAATCAGTGAACCTGTCCACGGATTCCCCTCCTCTAGCTGTTGACATCAAGGGGCAAGGTGGCAGCTATTTGAATCTTTATATGGCAGAGGCTTCAGTGAAATACTGTGGCTCCTTTGAATTGGGTAGAGGATAGGCTGACATCAGTACAGAATCAGGTTATGCTATCTCAGCAAACCAGAATTCATAAACTATCACTGCAGCTCTGAAAGGGAGCTTTACAAGGCTGTAGAGAAGGTCCACAAGCACAAGCACCACCTCATTGGTGAATGGGTGGGTAGCTCCAGTTCCTGGGGCCCTCAGATCCAGTCTCACTCTGTCACTTTTAGTTGCCAAATAGGTCTTTCTAGTGCTCTCTAAATATCCCCAATTAGATTACTCTCATTAACTATTCAGGGACATCCTATCCTCTCACTTAAAAAAAAGTATGATCGACATTAAAAAAAGCTGAAAATACTGATGAGGAAGAGCCATTAGACTTCTGGCAACATGAAAATCACTTCAACTCCCCAAAGGTATTTACCAGGAAGAAACAGAAAATACCATGCTTAGAGAAATTGCTGAAATATCAAAAATAGAATTCAGAATATGAATGGCAAATAAAATTATTGGAATTGAGGAGAAGATGAAAATAGAAATATAAAAGTCCAAAACTTGTCTCAAGAAATTAGTGAATTTTTTTTATTTTTTATTTTTATGAATTTAAAGAAAGCATCATCAAGTATATGGACTTCTTAATGAGTAAATATATGTAGCAGAGCTTAAGGCCTTTGAACAGCTTTGAAACACAGTAGAGATCCTCAGTAATATAGCTGAATGTGGTGAAGAAAGAATTTGAGAAATTGAAGATAAGTCTTTTGAATTATTCCAGTCAGTCAAAGAGGCAGGGAAAAAGAGAACAAAAATAGAATATTCCCTGAGAGAGTTATTCCAAAAGATCGAACATCTGAATAATAGGGATTCCCAAACTAGAAGAGAATGGTTCTAAAGGCAGTGATGCTCTACTTCAGGACATGGTGGAGAATTTCCCAAGCATTTCAAGATACACAGAAATTCAGATGGTAGGTAGTTTCAGAACCCTAGCACAACATAGTCTAAGCAAAGCATCTTTTAGACACACTTTAATGAACTTTGATAAAGTCAATATAAAGAATAAATTCTGCAAGCAGCAAGGCATAAGATAAGTCATACCTACAACGCAAAAATGTCCAGATGACTGCAGCTCATAACTAGACCAGCTCTACAGGAAATACTTAGACCCATTCTTCATAAAAAAACAGCATAGTGATCCATCACTAAAGTAAACACACACAAAAATTAAATAACAAAGCCTACCTTCCATAGTGAAAGGGATAAAAATAAGCTCTCAACCTCTGAAAAATGAAATTACCCATATTCCACCATACCTATCAATTCTATCAATAAATGTGAATGACTTGAATTGCCCTCTAAAGAGGCCCAGACTTTCTGAGTAGATACAAAAGCTCAAGTCCAATAGCTCAAGTGCAACATTTGTTGTTTCCAAGAAATACATCTAACCTCAAAGGATAAAACAAGACTCAGGGTAAAGGGATGGAAAACAATAATCCAGACAAATGGAATCAGAACAAAGCAGGGGTTCCAATATTATTTTCAGATACAACGAATTTTAAAACAACAAAAATAAGGAAACACAAGGATGGCCTGTACTTGCTGGTCAAGGGAAGCATACAACATGAAGACATTTAAATAATTAAAATTTACACACCCAACCTAAATGCTCCTTGATACGTTAAACAAAAACCTAAGTATTCTGAACAATGTGATGACTTCCTGCACTTTAATAGTTTGAGATTTTAACAGTCCTTTGATATTACTGGACAGCTCCTGCAAGCAGAAATTAAACAAAGAAACAATGGACTTAAACATGGCCCTAACACAAATAAACTTAACAGATATATACAGTTTCTTTCTAACAAAACTGAATACACATCTTCTCATCAGTCCACAGATCATCCTCCCAAATTGATCATAACTTAGGACACAAGTCTAACATTGAAAAATTCAAATGAATAGAAATTATTCCTTGTATTTTCTGAGACCATCACTGAATAAATTTGAACTCACCAGCAACAGGAATATTCATACCCAAAGAGAATCATGGAAACTAAATAACCTCATGCTGAAGAACAGCTGTGTCAAAGATGAGATTAAGAATGTAATTATTAAATTTATTGAACAAAACAATAATCAAGACACAAGGTATCAAAACCTGTGGAAATGTAAATGCAGTCACAAGAAGCAAAATTCCACCATTTGATGATTTCATTTTTTTCCCTTTTTTTTTTTTTTTACAGTTTTGACTTGGGCTGGGTTCAAATCCACCATCCCTGGTATATGGGGCCAGAGCCCTACTCCTTGAGCCACAGGTGCAGCTCCTTAATGATTTTAAGAAAACAGAAAGAGAGCAAGTCAACAACCTAATATGCTTTCTCAAGGAACTAGAAAAGGAAGAAAAATCTAACTTCAGACCCATTAGAAGAAAATGAATAACCAAAATTAGAGCAAAATTAAATGAAATTGAAAAAAATAACATTCAGAAAATCAGTAATTCTTCCAAATTTTCTGGTTGGTTCTTTGAAAAGATTAATAAAATCAATAAACCCTTGGCCAGACTAACCAGAAACAGAAAATTAAGATCTCTAGTAACTTCAATCCAAAATGAAAAAAGGGAAATAACAACAGATACCACAGAAATACAAAAGATCCTCAATGATTACCACAATAACTTTTATGTCTAGAAATACGAAAATGTAGAAGAAATGAAACAATACCTAAAACCACATTACCTTCCTAAACTCAACTAGAAGGAATTAGAAATTTTGAATAGATCTGTAACAAGTACTGAAATTGCATCAATAATAAAAAATGTTTGAATACTAAAAATTCTCATTTCACATGATTTCACACCAGACTTCTAGCAGATTTTCATAGAAGAACTAGTTAGTATCTATATTTCATTATCTATTCCAAAACATAGAGCAGGAAGGAATCCTCCCCAACACATTCTATGAGGCAAATATCACCCTGATTCCAAAATTGGGGAAGGACTCAACAAAAAAAAATGAAAACTATAGGTCAATATCATTAATGAATATCAATGCAAAAATATTCAATAAGATCTAGCAAACAGAATACAGCAACAGATTAAAAAATTTATGTCTTGGTCAAGTGAGTTACCTGGTTCAACATACGTAAATACATAAATTATGAATTACAATTCGTAAAATAAATGAAATCTAAAACAAAAACCATATGATTCTCTTAATCAATGCAGAAAAGGCTTTTGACAATATCCAGCATCCTTGTTTGATAAGAACAAAGCATAGGTACTACATATGTTAAACTAATAGAGGCCATCTACACAAAACTCACAGCCAGTATCATATTTAATGGAGTAAAAATGAAAGCATTTCCACTTAGAACTGGAACTCAGTAAGCATGCCTACTATTGCCCATGCTATTCAACATAGTGCTGAAACCCTAGTCAATGTAATCAGGAAAAGGAAGGAGATCAAAAGTATTTAAATGGAGACAGAGTAGGTCAAACTCTTTCTCTTTGTGGATGACATGATTTTATACCTGGAAAACCCCAGGGACTCAACTACAAAGCTCTTAGAATTGATTAAGATATATAGAAATGTATCAGGACACAAAATCAATATCTACAAATCAGAAGCCTTCATATATGCTAATAAAAGTCAAGCTGAGAATCAAATCAAAGACACAATATCTTTCCAGTGGTTCCAAAGATAATAAAATACCTGGGACCATATTTAAAAGATCTTGATAAAGAGAACTATGAAAATTTGAGAAAAGAAATAGCAGAAAAATATTAACAAATAGAAGAACATAACATGCTCATGGATGGGATGAATCAACATCATTAGAATGTCCATAGTACCCAAAGCAATATACATGTTGAATGCAATCTCCATCAAAGTACCAACACCAGACATTGCACCAACACCAGACATTGCACCAACACCAGACATAGAAGAATTTGAAAAATAGTTTGGTTCATATGGAACCAGAAAAACTGAATAGCCAATACAATTTTTAGTAATAAAAAATGTGGAGGCATCATATTACCAGACTTTATGTTATACTACAAATCTATAGTGATCAAACCATCACAGTACTGCCACAAAAATACAGATATAAATTTATGCAATAGAATAGAGAGGCTAGAGAACCCAGCCACATCATCATCTTATCTTGATAAACCAAAAAAAAAGTATGCATCAGACTCCTTACTTAATAAATGGTGCAAGGCAAAATGGTTATCCACATGTAAAAGGCTAATACTGGACTCACACCTCTCACCATTGACAAAAATCAACTCTTGCTGGAAAAAAAGATTTAAAGTTAGGCATGAAACAATAAAAATTTTAATAGAGAGTGCAGGGAAAATGCTTGGTAAACTTGGCTTCAGAAAAGATTTTATGAAGAAGACCTGCCCAGCAATTGTACCAAAATAAAAAAATAAATAAATGGAAATTGATAAAGCTGAAAATCTTTTACACAGCCAAGGGTACCACAACTAAAGGAAACACACAGCATTCAGAAAGGGGGGTTTTTGCATGTTGTGAACCTGACAAAGGGCGGATAACTAGAATCTACAGAGAATTAAAATCAATAAAAAAAAAAGAACAACAGGGGGAGGGGCCAGATGGCCAACAGGCACCAGCTTCTGACAGAAACTCCCATCCAGAGTGAAGGATAATGTCCAGAAAATACCCAATAATGTTGAAGGTTGGGAGCCCAGCTGAGAGAGAAGAGTGATATCTGCAGCACACCTCTGCTGAGGCAAGTTGAGACTCCAAGAAAGCAATCTCTAGGTACATAATATACCCCAAAGGAAAAGTCTTCATCCCCTCCACCAAGAAAGTTGTTTTTCTCTTTGTTTTCTCTTCGTCTGCTCCTGTAAATTTTCTACAGGTGAACAGTGAACAGAAGACCTATAATCTCACCCAACATGTGAGAGCTACAGGAAGGGAGTCTACTCTCCTAGAGGGACCCTGCTGAGATCCTGAAAACTCTCTTGCCAGGCAGAAAAACTGAACGAATGTTTTTCACTGTCATTTAGAACTTGTAGTTCACCCTCCCCTTGCCTACAGAGACAGTGAGGTGGGGGCCCAAGAGCACCATCCCCCACACCTGCGGGAACAAATGCCCAGTCCTGACCCTGCAGCCAGAGACCTGTTAGAGCCACTCACATTCCCTGGGCACCGGTGATCCCCACTCCCACAGCCTGAGACCTGCAAGAGCCATGTGAGTCCTGTGGGTGGCCGCTGAGTTCCCACTCCCAGCACCTGGGTCCAGCAGGCCCAGAACTGCATGCTAGAGCTATACACTCCCAGCATCCCATGATGGCAGCCTGAGAATTACGAGAGGACAGTCAGTTGAGAGGGAACCATACTAGAAGGGCAGTACCCCGAGGCAAAGAGCAGCAGCCACGACAGTGGAAACAATAAGTCTCACACCCCTCAGGTTCTTCAGGACAGATATGCTCTGCCTCTCTGGGCAACCAGATGAAGCTGGCACCTTCTCCCATGGCAGCCAATGACTGAACAGTTCTGATACAGACTCCAAATGGTGTAAATTCAGCATGAAGAGGAATCAGTGGAAAAACTCTGGCAACTCAAATAACCAGAGTACATCAACTCCCCCAAGGAAAAATGGGGCAGATGCAATTGAAGACTCCATCCATAAACAGATGGCTAAGATGTCAGAAATCCAGTTCAGAATGTGGATAGCAAATAAGATTAACAGAATGGAAGAAAGGAGGGAATTAGAATTTCAAGAAATTATTCAAAAGATATCTCAAGAATTCAACGAATTCCAAGATAAAATGACCAAAGATTTTGAAACATTGAGGCAAGAGTTTGCAGCCCTCAAAGATCTGAAAAAATATGGTAGAATCCCTCAGTAACAGAATGGAACAGGCAGAAGAAAGGATCTCTGACATTGAAGACAAAACTTTTGAGTGAGACCAAGAGCTCAAAGATGAAAAGGAATAGAAAGCAAAAATGGATCTTTATCTCAGAGAGCTATGGGATAATTCTAAGAAAACCAATATTCACCTTATAGGAATCCCTGAAGGCAATGAAGCTGCTACACAAAAAACAGAGGCTCTTCTTCATGAAATTATGAAAAAGAACTTTCCAGATATGCCAAAAGATTCTGAAATTCAGATGGCAGACAGTTTCAGAACCCCAGCATGACTCAACCTGAACAAGACATCCCCCAGGCACATAATTACCTTCACTTAAGTTAATATGAAAGAGAAAATTCTGAAAGCAGTTAGATGTTAGAAAACCATAACCTACAAGGGGAAGAGTATTAGTATGACGACAGATCTCTCTGATGAAAATTTTCAGGCTAGAAGAGGATGGTCATCAACATTTAATCTCCTAAAACAAAATAACTTTCAACCTAGGATCCTGTATCCAGCTAAACTGAGTTTCATCTATGACGGAGAAATTAAATACTTCAACAACATTCACATGTTGAAGAAATTTGCTATAACTAAACCAGCTCTCCAGGAAATTCTCAAACCTATCCTCCATAATGACCACCACAAAAAGTAAACTCACTTAGAAACTATTGATCAAATTTCCACTTCCACAGTGGCAAAAGGTTTAAAAATGTCTACTGGACTTTTGAGCAACTCAATGCCCAAAATTTTAGCAGTCATATCAATAATTTCAATCAATGTGAATGGCTTAAATTGTCCTCTAAAGAGGCACAGATTGGCTGATTGGATGCAGGAACTCAGACCAGACATTTGTTGTATGCAAGAATCTCATCTTACCTTAAAAGACAAATATAAACTCAGGGTGAAGGGATGGTCATCTATATTCCAGGCTAATGGAAAGCAGAAAAAAGCAGGTATTGCAATATTATTCACAGATACAATAGGATTTAAATCAACAAAAGTAACCAAAGATAAAGATGGCCACTTTATATTTGTTAAGGGCAACACTCAATATGATGAGATCTCAATTATCAATATCTATGCACCCAACCAGAATGCACCTCAATTTATAAAAGAGACTCTAACTGGCATGAGCAACTTGATCTCTCCCAGCTCCATCATAGTGGGAGATTTCAACACTCCTTTGGTAGTGTTGTACAGATCCTCCAAAAAGAAGCTGAGCAAAGAAATCATAGATTTAAATTTAACTATTCAACTTTTGGACCTAACAGACATCTACAGAACTTTTTATCCTAACAAAACTGAGTATACATTTTTCTCATCAGTCCATGGAACATACTCTAAAATTGATCACATCTTAGGTCATAAGTCTAACCTCGGTAAATTTAAAAGAATAGAAATTATTCCATGCATCTTCTCGGACCATCATGGAATAAAAGTTGAACTCAGTAACAACAGGAATTCACAGTCTCATACAAAAACATGGAAGCTAAATAACCTTATGCTAAATGATAGATGAGTCAAAGACAAGATCAAGAAGGAAATCACCAAATTTTTAGAACATAATGATAATGAAGATACGAGTTATCAGAACCTCTGGGATACCACAAAGACAGTCCTAAGACAGACATTTATAGCATTACAAGCCTTCCTCAAGAGAACAGAAAGAGAGGAAGTTAACAACTTAATGGGACATTAAGCAACTGGAAAAGGAAGAACATTCCAATCTGAGACCCAGCAGAAGAAAAGAAATAACCGAAATTAGAGCAGAATTAAATGAAATTGAAAATAAAAGGATTATAAAACAGATCAATAAATCCAAAAGTTGGTTTTTTGAAAAGGTCGATAAAATAGATAAATCTTCGGCCAGCCTAACCAAGAAAAAAAGACTAAAATCTCTAATCTCATCAATCAGAAATGGTAAAGATGAAATAACAACAGACCCCTTAGAAATTCAAAAAATCCTTAATGAATATTAGATGTGAAAGATCTCTATAAAGAGAACTATGAAACTCTAAGGAAAGAAATAGCTGAAAATGTTAACAAATGGAAAAACATACCATGCTCATGGCTGGGAAGAATCAACATTGTTAAAATGTCCATACTACCCAAAGCAATAT
>CAUYTI010003463.1:0-39920 GCA_963575145.1 Galago senegalensis
ACTGAGAAAATGACATGAAGGCTGTGTTGACCAGTTTGATGGAAGTATTTCAGAATGCATGTGAAAACCCCCACACTGTACCCCAGAAGAGTATCAATGTACATAGTTAACATTCAATAAAAAAAAAAATAAGTTTGTTAATTATGTTGACACTCTCCCATGGGTTCTATTACCTTTAATGTAAGACAACTGGGAGAGATTCTGCTGCCAGTCACAGCAGACAAGAGCCTTTTAGCTGATGGAGTCACTCAAGAGGCCAGGAATGGCAATCCCTTATCTGGAATCTCTGTCAGTCACTCCTACTGACTCATACCAATTCCCCGTCTGAACAAAAGTTCTCCTGGGGCAAGGCCCCACTGGATGGCAGTTTGAAACAGATGGAAGAATTTGGGATGATACTCACAAAGCAAAGAGGTCTTGTGACTCCCAGGCAGCAGACCAGTGTCAAGTGGAAGAAAACAAGCTTGGCTGGTGGCCATAGGCCTACCTGGCATCATCAAAGGTGCCATTTTGACTTCCACCCCCTGCTGTTAGAGGAGAAGGCTGGGAGACAGGGCTGGGAGACAGGGCTGAGAGACAGGGCTGGGAGACAGGGCTGGGAGACAGGGCTGAGACTGGATGCAGGTGCTACACAGTAAACGACCCTCAAGCAGCGCTAACTGAGGGGGGAAATAACCGCAGTCAACAACCACCAGCTTCAACTGGCTTTGAAGCTATCTAGCTCACCTTTCACGAACTTTGGATAATTTTAATGTCATTTACCTTGTGGTTTTAAAATGTCTCCATCATTGAAATTGCCATCGCAGTTCCAAAACAGCCACGTAAAGTTTGCAAATGGAAGGGAACCCAGGTCTAGGAATTTCCACCCAAGTTCTTAGTAAAAGCTAGCCCCTGAGCCTTGCATATTCCTCCTCTGAATAAGACTTCAAAAGGCCCCAAACCACTTCCTCTCAGTGTCTCTGCCCTTTTGAGCCTTCCTACTCTTTTTCTTCCTCTTGAGAGAATATATTTTCACTTCCAATAAAGAAAGAAACCCTGTCAGTTGCTCTGTTTACATGGTGTGTCCTGAAATTCCTTTCTCCTGACAATCACTAAGGGCCTATAAAAACTTTCACAGGGAGGCCCCTAACACTGCTTCAAGACTACCCACCCTGCTCCTAACCCAGCTGTCATTTATGCCACAAATGCCTGACCACAGATATGGGGGACACATGAGTAAGAGAAGAAAGGAGCGAGAACATGAAGTCTTTTCCCATTACTGCAATTACAACTGGGCAGAAGAGGAAGAGCTGTCCAGGCAGGGGCACGGGAGTGCAAGGTCAGGGACCGCTGGGCTGTGTGATGAACAAAGGAAACAGAACCCAGAGGAAACACTCAATGCCCTGGACAAAAGGAGAAAGCAGTCCAAACCCAAAGACAACGTCTTGTATGATTGTATTTATAAGACATCGAAGGAAAGGCCTGACTTGAACAGTTGCCTGGGGCGGAGATGGAGGCCAAAGGAGTGAAAGGAAACTCTAAAGATGAAGGAATTGTCACCGCGCTTGGTGGTTACCCAATATATAATTATCACCATTCAAAACTTAAAACAGATGAAATGTGTTCCCTGTAAATCATACCTCAATAAACAAAGGAACACACACACACACACATATGCACTTTGGCTGGAGTAGAAGCTGGGTGGTGGGTATGTTGTGTGGCATGGAAAGGTGGAAGGCGTCACCACAGCTGGGTCAGGCAAGGATGGCAGCATGGGCTCGGGTGGCCCCCATGAACTGGGGAGGAGCGGCGGTTGGGCTCTGGGTCTACTTAGAAGGTAGGACAGAGAGGGGTCGCTGATGGATTGGGTGGAGGGAATCAGAAAAGGAAACAAGCAAAGGAGTCCCTAGGGCTGGGGGTTAAGCAGATGACTAGAGGGTGGTCCCAGCGTACCCAACATGCTGACTGTGAAATGCCAACCAATGTGACACAATGTCATCATCTCCTGAGGTTCCTCCCTTGGGGGCAGAGCACACGCAGGGACAGCCCAGTCAAGTTGTGTCTTCTCTCTGCCGGCAGCAGAGGGAACAGGAGGCAGAAGCTCCCGGCCGTGACAGCCCAAGACTCGTGTGGGTGAGTGCCCCTTACACAGTCCCATTTCCAGTTCCAGATTCCAACTCGGTAGCTCTGGGGTGGTATCTGGGACTCCTACAATCACATGAACAAGGACAGCACCCCCACTGCGTGGGCAGGTAACCCGAGAACTCAGCTTTGAGGACCACAGCACCTGGGAGGAAGGGAACGACGCCCTCGGACTGCTCGTCACAGCACAGGCGATGCTGAGCCTAGGGTCACACACAGGCTCTGTCCTCACCTGAAGCCACTAGGTGGGGTGTTGAGGACACACGCTACCTATGGGGCCAAAGATATGACAGAGGTGGGCTCCTGACCAAGGGGCCACCAGAGAGGGGCTCTGAACTAGAACTGCAGCTGGGCCCTCCCAGTCCAGCCTCAGGAGTTAGTTCTCAGGAGGTCCCGGTCAAGGCTGGGAGCCTGCCAGAGGCTGGAAATGGTGGGAGGGAGCCTTCACCAATGCTGCCACCTCCTCTCTCCCCCAGACAGGCCCCACTTCAGCACATCCCAAGGGCTCCTTCTGTCCCCAAGAGCTCCACACTCACTGGCCAGCTGTGCACCTTGGTACACTGCTTTGGCCTCACTGCAAGGTGATGGCCTGGGGAGTCTAGAGAGCTCCCCAGCTGCCTCTCTTCACCCCCAGCCTGGACCCTCTCCTGGGGCTGTTGTCCACCCAGCTCCCACTTCTTCCCAAATCCCAGGTTCCAGATTGCCATTTCCATTCCCAGGTTCCGCACGGCTCTGTCCTGGGGAACGTCTTCCTGCTTCTGGAACAGTGATCTATTAATGACACTCTAGCTGACCGCAAAGCATGAACAAGGACATGAAATGTAGGGACAAGGCTCTATTCTCCGTTTCTTAATGTTCTTCATTCAACAGACGTTAGCTGAGCCTCTACTATGTGCCAGGTTCTGTTCTCATGATGAAAACTCACAACAGAAAACGGCCTCCTCAAGGGGTGCATGGCAGGAGGGAGCAGACGCCTCATTAAGCCTGTTTATGATATAAAATGGCCACAGCAGAGATTCGCAGCAGGCTGAAGTACATGTTTATCTGCGTCCCCCTGCATCTCCGCTAGAATGACAGTAAAGCTGTGGACCACCCACAAGGACGAAGGGACTGGAGAGGAGATGACAGCGGAAGGGAGATCAATTTGGGGAAGGTTTGGGAAGTTGCACAACTTTAGCCATCCCTCTGCCTGCTTGGGGAGTGGCCGACCCCCTCTGTGCCCCTCTGTCCTCATGTCTGCTGGGGATGGTAGTGCCTGCTCTGAGCATGACTGGGTCCCCAGGCAGGCAGTTAGCACAGCCCAGGCCCAGAGTGAGCGCGCAGTAATGGCGTCTCTCATCCCATTATTCTTCTCTCTCAGCTCTGAGGGTCTCCCAGAGCAGCTACCCCCACACCTTGTTGCTAGGATGGAGGAGCAGACAGAGCAGTATCATTGGGGAATTATCTGGCATCCTTTTGTCTGAGTTAATAAATCCCTTTCCTTCCAGAACACCAGAAAAAGAAAAAACTCGAGTGAGCAGCTTTCTGCTTGCCTCCTCTTCCACATGTCCAGGGCGGATGCTTCCTGGCAGCCTCCCACATCAGTCTGCCTCGTGAGGCTGTGGTGCCTGGAGAAGCATGCTGGGGGCACTGGTGCAGCCTCTGCAAGTCACCAAGGGAAGCTGAGTCCACAGAGGGGGAATACCACCCCCAGGCCACATGCGGGTGGCTGTCAGAGACTCAGAGCCCTGCTCCCTGAGGCCCCTCCCACCAACACTCAGCCCTGTCCCATCATGTGGCCCCGCCCCATCACGCGGCCCCTACATATTGCTTCCTGTGTGAACTGCCCACACTCAGGGTCCACTGTTGTGATCCAAACCACATCTGTGGGCCACTCCTGTACTCCCCCCCCAATTGTCACATGGCACCAGGCTTGGCAGACCCCAGAGACAGAGAGTATCCCCCTCAGAATTGATTGTCCACCATAATATGGCAGCTGGATGTTAAATGGCTGGAGGTACAGGGGGCAGCAAGTCCGAGGAGGGGTTTCCAGAGAGACGGGACCACCCTGTCTCAGAGGGGAACAGCAGGATGCCCAGGTCTCAGAGGTACACAGGAATCCCCAGCCACATGGCCTTTCCCAAAGGCAGATTTCCAGGCTGGTCTGGATACCTCTGAGCTTCGGTGCCAAGTCCTGGCTCTGCTATGAAAGCTGGTTGGACCCCTGTTCTCTGAGCACCTACTTCCCACACTTCCATTGACCCATAGCTGGCCCCTCTGAAGTTTGTTTGACACTTGAAGGATCCTCTGAGCACCTGGGGGAAGAAAAGCACTTGGTGGCTTTGCTCTTGGGACCCTCCTATGGCCTCTAAACCATCTCTGCTCCTCCTGCAATCTGAGAGGTTCTGGTCTGCAGGCACACAGCCCTTCCTATGGATATTGAGAAAGCAAATGGCAAACCTACACCACACACAGGGCAGCCTGAAAGAAGCATGAGCTCTGCTGTCACAAGCCTGAATGCTGCTGTCCTGTGTTCACAAGCTGTGTGGCCTCGGGCAGGTGCCTCACCCTCTCTGATCCCCAGTTTATTCGTCTGTGAAGGGATGGAAATTGAATGAACCAACCCCATTATTACTCTTGCACAGTATGTCAAGTGCTTGTCAAAACCCTGGCACCGGGTTCTCAGGAAGAAGCCTCTGAGCAAGTGAGGCCTGGGGTATAGAATCTATCCATCAATGATTTTAAACAAAATGGTCAAAGCGTAAGAATCAGGACACTACTTTTCTAGAAAATCCACTCATGTAGAACAGCCCACACTCCACAACACAGTGACAGATCATGGTGACCAATCACGACGGCTAACATTTCCTGAGTACTGACTGTGTACCAGCTCTGCACTGTGCACTTTGCATACACACCTTCACTGAACCTTCGTGAAAACCCTGTTGTACACCTGAGGACACCAAGAGGATACTGAGTCTTCAGAAGGTTTGTAACTTGCCCGAAGAGGTTGAACCTGAACCCAAGCACATCTCAGAGTTCATGCTCATCTGTTATGCAGGTGGAACATTACACGCAGTTTTTCATCAGTCAACCCAAAAGCGGCCCCTGCTCTGGCTTAGAGCAGCAGTGAGAGGATCTTAGGTGTGCCACAAAATTTTTAAAGATCATGAATCATTTTCTAAAGAAGTTCAAAGGGATTGCAAACTAATATGTTCCTCTTGGAAAGACATTTGGAGAACATTTGATCCCATAATTCCTCTATTAGGTACATATCCAGAAGACCAAAAATCACACTACAATAAAGATATTTGTATCAGAATGTTCATTGCTGCCCAATTCCTAATTGCTAGGTCATGGAACAAGCCCAAGAGCCCATTGATCCATGAATGGATCAATAAATTGTGGTGTATGTACACCATGGAATACAATGCAGCCATAAAGAAAGATGGAGACTTTATCTCCTCCATGTTTACATGGATGGAGTTGGAAAATATTCTTCATAGCAAAGTATCCCAAGATGGAAGAAAAAGTATCCAATGTTCTCAGCCCTACTAGGAAACTAATTTATAGCTTTTTCATAGGAAAGCTATAACCCAATTTTAGCCCAGGAATATGGGGAGAGGGGAGGGGGAGGGGAGGAGAGAGGGTAATTGGTGGGATCATGCCTAAGGTTCATCCTATAAGGGTACATGTGAATCTCTCTAAATGTAGAATATAAATGTCTTACCACAAGAACTAAGAAAAAGACATGAAGGCTGTGTTAACCAGTTGGATAAAAGCATTTCAAATTGTATACAGAAATAGTACACTGTACCCCATGATAGTATTAGTGTACACTGCTATGATTTAATAAAAAAAAGTTCAAAGTACAGTAAGTATATCCTTTCTTTTACTTTTTTTGATCAACCTAAGTGTGCCATGGAAGTTTAACTATATAGTTCAAGTGTGTCATGAGATAAAGCAGGTGAACAAACACTGGCTTAGAGTTGCCCCCTGTGAGTGATTAGCAGCCAGTGTGGCTGCAGATCACGGCTGGTTGGGAGGCCAGGATAACCAGCTCAAGAACAGACTGTTCTACAAGGTCCGCTTCCAGAGAGCTATAAAAACGACTCAGCCTCAGACAACCTCCCAGGTGTGTGTGCTCACGTGTGTGCAAGGGGGTGTCCGATTCCTCTTTTTAGATAAATCTGGGCTGGCTGCTTCCTGGCACTCCCCTTTGGCTGATGCCAGCCCTGCCCTTTCTGCGTACTCCTTGCCCTCTCCAGCTCCTGGTACCCGGGTACAGCACCTTTTGCCAGACCTTTTCTCCGTGAACCAAAACATTCTGTGATCCTTACGAGGCTCAGGAGCCCTTCAAGTCCTTTTATGGTTTTTTTGTTTTTTCTGATTTCACACTTTTCTCCAATAATTCAAGTATCCATTGGCTCAGCTGACTTCTTACTTGGATGGCTGGGGTTCTCCCTGCCCCCTTCCTGCTCTTTTTCTTTCAGGGGGCTTGATACAGAGTGAGCCTTGGTACGTGAGCTTCTCACCCCTTAGCACCCTGGAAGCTGCTTGTCCCACCCTGCCTTGGCTTCAGGTGGGCCCCTTCTCTCCCAAACAGCCTGCGGCTGTTGTGACATCTGGTATATGCTGAGCACCTCTCGGAGATATTAGTTCTCATAAAAATCGACACAGTGAATTTTATTGTAATATTAATTCAACCTTCTTATAGTGGGAACCTGGGATCCCTAAGAGGATAAATTGTACTACTGCCTACTGGTGGCAGCAGCAATTAGAAGAGGGACTATAATTCAATTAGAGCTTTAATACTTGATTACTCTAACAACATTACCAGGGAAATTCTCCTGCTAGTATCTGAATGACTTTGTACTCTTCAGGGACTGATTGTTTACGTCTTCCCCCCTCCCCAATTTTTTTGTTGACATCCTAACTCCCAATGTGATGATATAAGGAGGTTGGGCCTTTGGGAAGTGATTAGGTTATGAGGGTGGAGCCCTAATTAATGGAATTAGTGCCTTTAAAAAAGGGACCCCAGAGAGCTCCCTGGCCTCTTCCACCACGTGAAGACACAGCAAAAAGGCAGCGGTCTATGAGCCATGAAGCACACCCTCACCAGACACCAGATCTGCAGGTGCCTTGATCTTGGACTTCCAACTCCAGAACTTTGAGGAATGAAGTTCCGTTGTTTGTAAGTCACCCAGCAGACATTCTGTTACAGTTGCCCAAACAGACAAAACAGGGAGTCTGGTGCCAGGGAGCTTGCTCTAAATCCTCAGATACTCAGGATTCCTGCAGGTTTCAGCTGTCAGGGTCTGAAGTCTTACACTCTTGATCACTAACCATCCTGAAGGCTAGTGTTCCTCAAACCATGTTGCAGATGCAGACACGCCCATGAGCCTGGAGCCACTGCTCCAGCTTATGCGTCAGCTGATGTTAAGGCTGCCTGGCCCCATTCTAGATGCTCCCATCCTTTCATGCTAGCCTTGCAGAAAGCAGTTGCTTAGCTTCCCAGCATGTGAGGAGCCCAGGGCATCTGTGAGTGTGGTCTGTGTCAGTCCGGGGATCTTCCCAGGGCCAACCAAGAAGAGAAGCCACATTCAAGAGGAGAAGCCACCACTGGGGCTCCCTCACCATGCAGCACGTGCTGTGTTGAGGTGCTACTCTCATCATTGCTGGGAGCACTATTACTCCCGACCACTGGCAGAAACCCACTGGCAGTCAGTCTGTCCCAGCAGCATCACACCAAGGCACTGGTGTTAAAAGGTATCCAAGAATGAAAAGGGGCATGTTTCAGGGTCAATCTCTTTGCTGCAGTTGATTTCAGTGCCTTTAATATGCTACTGTCCACTTTAAATCTCTAAGAGGGGAATTTAGACTCTGTCAATCACCCCTATATTGTATTGTATATTTGCAAAGCTGGACTAGTTCTGTGAAACATCCTTTGACATATGGTGGCATAAGGCCATCTCTTTTTTTTCTCCCCCTCCTTAAAAAATGAACAAAAACACAAAACTGGTCCTGGAATTCTAGTTCTCAATTTCCCCTACTCCTCAGACAGCAGCAATGGTGCAAACTACAGTGAAGTATTGATCTTAATTGAGACTGGACTTCCCTGTACTAGGGTAGGTACAGCCACAGATTATCAAGGACACTGTCTAATATGCCAACAGTTCTTCTTGACAAGAGCAGGTCCCCGAGCAAGAGATATGATGAGAAAAGATAGCCCATGCCCATCAAAGTTCTAAAGGCATAAACACAAACACACATGTGAGGGCAAAAATACTCCCTAACGAAGCAGCACATCTTTAAAATTTATAGAAAATTTTACACTGAAATCAGCATTTTTGTTTTCTAAAACTTAGGAAAACTTTTTGTTTTAGTTTATTTTGAACTTGGGACAGAGCAAAGGATCTAAGCAGTGTGCCAGGCCTTCCTCACTTTAGCTGCTGGAGCTGGGTGTTCAGTTTTGTATGTGTGCCAGAATTTGGAATCACCAAATGCTGAAGGCTTGTGGGAACATTCCAGTTTAGATTAACTACCTGCCAGGCATCCTCTGAAATTTCCAGCTTGGGTTTGCATGATGGATGAACTAACCTTTGGAGAGCTGTTTTGAAAGTTGGGAGTGGAATTCTGAAGCCTGATGTTATGGGTTCAATGCCCTATAAGCTCCCAGAAACAACCCCTCCATATCTGGGAGGTGGGAACGGTGAAATTAAAGTTCTTGCTTAGGAGATGTTTTGGTTGTAAGCAACAGAAAGCAACTCTAGTGGAAAGCCATGCTTGCATTGGTGGGCTCTGGGCAGCTCATAGGACTGAAGGGAAAGCTGAGCGACCCTCTCAGGCAGGTAGTAAACGGGGTCCCTGGACAAACCTGGACACAGGGGCTCATGTTTATCTTCTCTAAGAGGCTGCCATTAAGTTAGCTTAGCTCTGTTACAGCTTCAAGGACTGAGACCAAGATCAGGTCGCCTAGGCCAGGCGTCTCCCTTTTGACCAGTTGGCCTGAATGGGAGGGTAAGTGTGGGATGCCCTTCATTGCCCCTGTGTGTGAGGATGTCTCCCAGTAAAGGAAGAGCCTTTCCAAGTGGGGTCAACTCCAGATGTAAACAGGAAGCAGATAACTGCAGAGGTGACCCGTTGACAGTGAGGTGTAAAGAATGGAACAAGTCCTCAGTGATACAATGAAGGGAGGACAGTGTCTTGAAGATCATGGAATTGGGGGAAAGAACGTGCCAAAACTCTCCAGGAGCTGGAGGAGGCCCAGACAACAAGTGCACGGCTTTAGTTAGAAAGCTCTTCAGAAGGCAATTCATTCGGGCTACAGAGGTGGAGAGAAGAGCCAGAATTTCTGCTGCAATTCAAACCCACCAAGAAGCCATGAGATCCCTAAGGGAGACTGCAAACAGCCTGCTCTACACCTTGTTTCACCTATGTGTAGTTTTTGTTTTTTTCATTAGACACGTTAGGTGCTGTCACAGGTGCAGCTCATCGTCAATCCAACAGCTGTTCTTCAACCCCTTCCCAAGCAGGTGGAATCCACCCCCTACAAAGAGCCTGTAAATTCTGGATACTCATCTTCTAAGCCTCTTTTACTTCCAGGGGTGGCTAAATAATATTAATTTTGGCAATGAAAGTAAAGGAAATTTTTCTTAGGTGGGAAACATTTTCTTCCCTAATAAAGGGAGATCCTTAAAAGTAGAATTTCATGACTGAAAACACTTCTTCCTGCCTTTGAGCACAATTGGATGAGGATGTGATCTCGGGGGTGCTGCAGCCACCTTGTGATGTGAGGAGAGCTTATGGAAAATGGTAGAGCAAGAGGATGGAAAGGGCTGGGGGTCCTTGAGACCCTTTACCTTTCAGTTTCCTGTTATTTTTAATATTAATAAATCTCTATTAATTAAGCTTAATTAATGGGGTGTTTCCTTAATTGTATCCTAAAGCATCCCAATGTAAATTGTTGTAGAATCAAGCAATTCTACATAAAACTGTAGCTTCTTCACTTCTCTTGAAACACAGAAGGTCTGGCAACACTGGGCTTTCTCCCTACCTGGTGACAGCAACATGGTGCTAAGATGGGTCACTGCACCTCCCTGGGCACGTGCCTGCTCTGTAGTTTTCCACAGTCTCCACTCGTCCCTAAAGACTCTGACCTGCCTCTTCACTGACCTCCTTTCCTGGTCCCTGGAGGTATCTGTCCTTGTCACTGCTAATCTCTACAGTGGACTCTCAGCAGGTTTACTCAGCAAAGGAAGAAAAGTCTTACAGCTCCCAGGGTGCACTCTGGCTGTCCACACCATGTGCCTTGAATTCATAACTCCGCCCACATCCACAAAGGACCAGGGCCTGAGGAACAAATGTCCTCATTCATGGCCATTTTACTGGTTCACTGTACTTTCACATTTACTTCACCCTAATAGTGCATGAAATTAAAACATATGGATCCACAAAAACACCTGCCTTTCTGAACCGGCTTCCACTGTTATCCCGGCGCCTGAGGATCCTGCCACACATGTTATTATGTCTTTTGTCATTTTAATTACATTTTAATCAAAGCTTTTACATGGCCTATGTTAGGACTTTTAATGTCATTATGAGCATTAACGATACCCTGTTACTTTGCAGAGTCCTTCCCGTAAATGGAAGTATTTATATGAAATGTACACTTATGGTCCAGAATGTTCAGTCATCCTTAACCGAAGTATAAACCTTTCTCTTTCCTCCGGCATGCCACTGCAGAATCAAGTAAGCATATGAGTTACATCTTTTTTTTTTTTAAACAGTAGCCTTGGATCCTTTTCTTGCATTTCTACTTTTGGTTTTATTTTTCAAAATTATAGACTGTTCACTTAAATCTGAATATTGTTTGATTTTTCTAATATTCCATGAATTTTAGCTCTGGATTTAAAGTTATGTTTTATGAATTGCTATGATTTAGCTTCTCAAGCATCTCACATTCATTCTCAAAGTTGCCTGCCAGTATAAACTGCCGTAATTTTTAGAAATCAATGGTTTGACTTCAGGTGGAAATCAATTTAAGCTTTGCCTTCTCCTACGAGCACATGGCTCTGTGCCAAAGCCAGCTCCAGGACCACAGGTGGAGACAGCTGCACTGGGACCCACTGAACATGATCCCTAGAAGGTACTCTAGGGTTAAGCTCCTAGCAGAAATGGCTGATCAAAGACGTCAGGATGCTTCTCACTGGACACCCAGCCAAGGGTTGCTCAGCTGACAATTTATACGGCCACCTGAGTCTTCCAAAATGCAGTCTGTTATGCTAACTGCTGGAAAGTGACACTCTTTGGACACCAAATTTGCATTACCTTGCAGTATCCATGCCCAGGCACCTGCAGAACCACGTAGTACCACCCATCAGCATTGGATAAGGGGAATGTTTACTGCTTTGGAAAAAACCAAGCTGGCCAAGGAGCCACATGCTACATACTCAGACTGGAAGGTTCACGGGGACTGACTACATTCAACAGGGCAAAGAGCTGAGCGGAGACGGTGCATTTCTGACTCTGTTCTCATGCTTTCTCCTAGAGCCTCATCACATAAAAAAGTTCCTGCTAAATGGGAACAGGGATACATCGCCACTCCAGGAACTCTTAGAGCAGAGCTCTGCAAAACTCAGATCCTACAGGGGAACATCTTACCCTGAAGCTGCTTCTCAGCTCTAGTGGCCACCCTGCCTGTGCCTTGAGATAGACTCAAGGCCTGGATTTTCTGATCTGTATGAGTAGTCACACCACATCCTGCAGGGGGGCCAAGTAAGACCCTCCTCCCCCCAAATTCCCTGTAACAGGTTGAGCTACCAAAGTGGCCCATAAACCTAGACCACAAGGTTGGAAGGATACTGTGCCCAGAGCCCTCAGGCAACAGCAGTGACCATCCCCCACCTGCCTGCAGGACACTCAAGCATCTTTCTGTGCCCTGTACCATGGGGAGGTCTGTGGAGCAATTCATCTCGTTTGCTTGACTCAATGATTCAGAAAGCCCTGGAGATGCTAAGGCTGTAGGGCTGAGTTTCAAATCCATTTCAGAGACGCATGCTATGAGCAGCTGATGGCTCAGAAAGCTTCTCAGCCTTTCTTCCAAGCTCAGTGCCTGGAATGACCTATGGACAGAGCCGGCTTTGGGCCTGAGCTGTGAAACCCACTGCATCTCTGAATGACATTTGTTGCACTCGGCGGCCAACACCAAGCCTTCCAGGTGGGAGGTTTTATTATGTTTTACAACCATGAAAACGCGGGAAGGCGGCTACACAGCAATCGTTTCAGATAGAGGAACCTGCCAAGCTGCCCACCCCACCCCCGCAGCCTCCGTCCACACGGCTCTCGGAGAATGTTCCTGGTGTCCTTCCCTTGCAAATGCAAGAATGGTGAAAGAAAGACATCGAAAGCAGCAGGAATACCACCAGCGAGATGGAAGCAGGAGGAGGGTAACTTGGACAAACAACTGATGAGAAACACACTAGGGAGAACCTTTTCTATTGTGTTATGACATCAGGGTGGAAGAGCGTGCCCGGGGCTCAGCAGCCGTCCTCCCAGGACAGTCATACGGGGCCCTCGCTGATCCCCTCCAGAGGCAAGCTGGGCGCGCTGTCGGCCGTGGGCCTCTCCTCTTTCTTCAACGAGGTTGGGACTCGGAGACTGACGTACGGTTTATGGCAAGCTGTGTTGGCCAGAGGCGGGTAGTGCTGTCTGTAGCAGATGTAGGCAAAAATGAGGCCGATGATGCCACCGACAAAGGAATCTAGGCAGGAAGAGCAGAACAGGAGACACGGGTAAGTTACGACTCCTTCCAACGGGGCCAGCTATGTTTCCCAGAATGCACTTTTCCCTGCTCAAGTAACTTATTTGCATATATATCAAGAAAACTCCCCAAAAGACTAAAAACAGAGAAACAGCTTTGGAGATATAAATCCTGGTGGCTACTTCAAACTGTCATCATCTGTAGCATTTAAACGTTTAAAAAATAAGCACTTGAGTCTCTTCTGTTATTCCTTTAGCTGATGTCTGAGCATTGCATGGATTCAGATTTGTATTCCCGATTTTTAAAACCAATTCTAAGTTCTAGAGGAATTCAAATGGATTTGAATATCCTCAGGGGCTATAATTTCTCTAGCAAATTCCGTCCGGACTCCTGTAATATCGCTGGTGTGCCACAGAAACCCAGTGGGCATGCTGGTCTCTGCCTCGCAGTAAAGTGGTTTCTTAGGGATGAAATAATTCTTCTGGGTCACACAGTGAATCAAACGTCTATGACATGCCTGTGTTGGCAAACTGAGCAGACCTCTGGCAGGAGAGCCCAATCCCTCCAATGAGATACAGCTCTCACCAATCGGGGTGCAAGCAGGGGTGGAGGAGGCAGGAGGGTGCGCCTGCAGGCCTGTCACCCAGCGGCAATGCTTGCTAAGAAGCACGCTCAGCTGGCGCCCACAGAGACCCCATGAAAACAGTCCACCCCAGCAGCCCCTGGTATGGGAGTGTGCACACTTTACAATGTATCTATGAATTTCTTTCTTTTTTTTTTTGATACAGAATCTCACTCTGTCACCCTAAGTTGAGTGCTATGACATCACAGCTCACAACAACCTCAAACTCTGGGGCTCAAGAGATCTTCCTGCCTCAGCCTCCTGAGTACCTGGGACTACAGGCATCTGCCACAACACCTGGTTTGTTTTTCTATTTTTAATAGAGATGGGGTCTCACTTTTGCTCAGGTTAGTCTCTTATTCTTCAGCTCAAGCAGTCCACCCACTTCGGCCTCCCAGAGTGCTAGGATTACAGGTGTGAGCCACTGTGCCCTACCCTATGGATTATTCTTGCCAAAAAGATCCTAGTGCAATGCAGATGCTCCTCTAACAGAGAGATCTGGCGCTCCTGTTAGGGGTGCCACGTGCTGAACTGCCATTCTTTGTTGGGCGTTTCCATCTTCACATACTGTCTGGTGGGATTTTTCCAGAAAACTGGAATTAAACCCTGGTGTCCTGATCCCGGACGGTCCACAGTGCCGGCTCGTTCCAGGCTTTCTAACCATGTGATTCTCTGAGGTTCCAGCCTTCAGGTACAGCAGGCCCCTGGGCTGAATGAAGGGGGTCCCCACCTGGGTGCAGATGAGGGACAAGGGTTTTCATTAATGATCAGTGCTCAGGGCAGCAAGTCTCCCAGGAAGCCACACCCTGTGTGGACACTTCAGTTTAATCACAGGCTAATTCCCCAGTGTCTCCTGTAGGTGAAATTCTAAGTGGCTGTCAAGGAAATGGATCTTTCAAGAAAACAACCTGCTGGGTGTTTAGCCAGGCGCATCATACTTGTCATCACTTTGTGATTCTTGGTATCCAGGCTCTATCTAGATGTATCAGAAGAATTTTTGAGGATAGGGAATAATATTTTTATATTTCAGTATCTTTCGTGAAATTGCTTCTACTCTCAGTATCTCTAGTAGCCCAGTAGTAAAACAAACAAAAGTTCTATAATAAATGGCTTTTTGTTTTCTTAAACAACTGTAGTCATTTCGTGCATGTAATGTTATTGATCTATAATAGCAAAGTTGGCAAAGAAGTATAATAAAAGAAAAGCTCCTTTATTTTAGACATTTCTGTGATGGCGGCGTGAACGTGAGTGTGTGCAGACTCTGCCCAGTGGAATGTGGGCACGGCAGCTAGTGACGTTCTTTCACCTGCAAATAGCTGAGGCCACTGTCCTGCTTCGTTGAATCCTTCCCACTGTGCTTCGAGAACAACTGAGCCCCTGTGTCATTCAAGGCTGCATCCCTGGCCTTTGCCATCTGTCCCCGCCACCCCTCCCTCCTCACTCGACCAAAGCCACAGTCCTTCTTTCTGTACCCAAACACACCTGCTTCTTCCCCTTTCAGAGGTCCCCATGCGCTGTTCCCACCCTGCATTCCTGGGAGCCCCTTCTCCTCAACTCTTTCCCAGTAAATTTCTATCACATTTCAGAGCTCAAATGAATGTGACCGTGCAGTGAAGCCTCACATGGCCTCCAGACCAGACCAAATCTCCCAGCTGCACATTTGTCCTTCCACCCCCTGTACAATCATAGTGGCAAATAATGACAAACTGTACACCTGGGTAACGTTTAATGCTGGTCTCAAGACCCTGTGAGGGTTAGCTGTTGACTCCCTAAACACCTCGACCAGTGCCTTGCTCACAGCAGAATTAAGCGTGTTAATGAAAAAATGGACACACAGGAACTCAGGACTAGATTTGGCTGCCGTTCTGTGTGTCCTTGGGGAGCTGTCCCTGGTCTTCTCTGTTGCCCCATCAATAACACAAGAGCATTCAAAACATGCATGGCAGCTAAGAAGTCTTCCGGCGTGAGTGTTCTGGGGATTTGATTCCCTGGGTTGCCCTACTGAGCCCATGTGTTGAGAATATTTAGAAGCTCTGCCAACCCACATCTCAAAAATAGGTCATTTCCTTGGTTGGGATAAAACATCACTAAGGAACAAAAGTCATTCTAACTGGTCAAAGGGAGAGACTGAATAAGTCACTGCTTCCTCTCCATAGGAGCTCAAGTATACACAACTGACGGACACGGTGTGACTGTGTAGCCCCTAGCTGACGGGCAGGTGAGGACTACGTGTTGGTGTCTGCTCAGACTGGTGACCATCCATCCAGGTCAGGTCAGAGGGCAAGGAGGATGGTCTAGAGACAACAGTGAAACCAGGAGTCCACGGGCTGCGGGTGGCAGACCCGTCCTGACTCATTCCCATGAGAAGAGCAGTTGCACACGCAGACCGGGGGAGGGGGGGGTGCTGCTAAGGCAGCCAGAAACTATGCTTCCTGTCCCCACCTAAGAAGCTCAAATGTTGAGGAATTCTCAGGCTAAGACTGACCTCTGACCCTCAGGGCAAGTCCCTTCTTCTTTCCGAGCCTCAGTTTCCCTATGTCCCAAATGTAGTTCTCCATATTCACCTCTTGAGTTGTGATGAGAATAATGTATGATTTCTCAAGATGATGTTGTACAGCATGTCAAAATAAGACCAAAAATTAACGTCCCTCACCCTTGTTCACATACTGTTGCTCTCACGCCCCACTCCAGGCCTGCCGGGCGCTCCCGGACCCACCCCCATCCTTCTCATACAGCAGCTCAGCATCTAGACTTCTCACCTTTTTGGCATGGACATATTTTCATAGCACTTTAAGTAAAATGCTAATGAAATTTTAAAAACACTTGTTACCCCCCAAATTATAAAGCAATATGTACTCTGAGCTCTGGAGTAGGGGCCACAGTGAATAATCAACATGCTGAAGTGAAGTTCTCAGGTGAAGACGCTCTTCCTGTAGCCCGTGGCCCCCAGCCTTAAAATGGGCCAGGCCTTTTTCTAGTTCAAGGTCTTAGAGTTGCACTATTATTTTGTTTTCCCTCTAACCCCTAGGAAACAGCTCCATGGGGTGTTATTTTTATGAGCATCAGAAATGATCTGCAACATCTGCATCTGAGCTACTGACTACTGGACAGAGCTAAGAGCAAAATCGACCAATCACACCACTCACCCTTCTATCTCCTATAACGCAGCACTTCATCAGGTGTGTCATTGACTAAAAGATTTCAAACTGTTACTGTGTGTGTTTGCCAGGCTTATTGATGCAGTGGCATGTATGGAAACAGTGATCCCTGCCAATTCCGTTTTCTCATTTAATGGAATGAATACAATGTGATATCACAGGTGCTGCAGGAGTGATCCCAAGTAATAAGGAAGTTCTCTCCAAGCCAGCTTCTCAGCAGAGCCATTTCAGGGCTTTATTACAGAGGTGGTAAACAGTATCCTCAAAATAACTTACCTCATGAAGGAGCCTGTCACCAATTGCCTCGAGTGGGTTATTGCTCTTTTGATAAAATCACATTCATATCCTCTTAATAGAAAATTAGGCAGGAGACAAGTAGGGCTTTGTTGGGGAAAAAATCCACTTGAAATTGATTTGACCCCCAATATGGCAACATACAACTGGTGGTATTAAAAGACAAACAGATCTCAGTGTCCCTGGAGTACTTAGCACTGGTGTCATTCATTTAACACATGTGAATTCCCTCTGTGGCAGGTATCAGGCCTGAGGGCCAGGCCCAGGGCACGCAGTAAGCCCCTGCCATCTCAGAGCTCACAGCTCTAAGCAGCGAGACAGACGCTACCCGATCACAGTCTTATCGGTGAGCTGCAGGGGTGACGAGACTCACGAAGGAGAAATGCAGGGGTCTGTGCCCAGGAGAGAGACTGGACCAGAGTTTGCTGATGACACAATCCTCAGGCTAGACCTGAAGGATGGTCCAGAGTTAACCAGAGGAAGTGAAAGGTAGAGACGAGGAGGGTGCAGCATTTTCCCAGGCAGAGGAAAGGGTCTGTGTGAAGGCACCAAGGACGGAAAGAAACTCTGAGAAACTGGAGGCAGCCCATCTTTGGAGTAATGGGTGGTGTCTCTGGAAGACTTCAGGACATAGGCTGACCAGTCACCTGTCCACACTCCTTGTGACCTTGTTGATCTCTCAGCGTGGACCAGGGCCTGGTCCTCTCTGGGCTACCATCTGTGCAGCCTGCAGCCTCCTACCTGCCACTGGGTTTTGTATCCCATTTCTGAGTCTGTGGTGCCCACTAGATGGCGCTGTCTAGGACCAAAGACTGCCTCCCACACGCTCACCTCCTAGAGCTCAGCCACTTTTTATTCAGCAAATGTTTGGTGACCTGACATGAGCTGAACAACGTTTACAAGATGCACTAAAGAGTCAACACCACCAGCTACAAAGGGCCACCTGTGTTAAGGTTCCATTTACACGCAGTGTCCAGAATAGGCAGGCCCACCGAGCCAGGGGACGGGGAACGGAAATGACTGCCGGCAGATGTGGGTTTCTCTGGGGCGATGAAAACATTCTGGAATTGTGTAGTCATAATGGTTACACAACCCTGAATATATATCAACTATAGAGTTGTACATTTTAGAAAGGAGAATTTTATGGTTGAGAATTATCAAGAAAGCTTTTTTTTTTTTTTTAAGGTGGGGGATCAGCAGCAGATGAACTCTGATGGAAGTGGAAAGAGTGACCCTGACTCAGGTAACCTTGGCTTGAATCCTTCCCTATGAAACGGGCACAACCCCACCCCCTGCTTATGAAGGAAAGGACAGGAAAGGACCTCCTAAGCTCTGGCATACTTGGTACACCTGCTCTGGCACAAACAGGCAGAAAGGTTTCTGAGGAAGTGCTGCCAAGAACCCTAGGGAACAAATCCCTCACTGCCACCACGGCAACCTCCACTGTGACCCAGCTGGCTCAACTTGGGTCCTCGTATGCCTTGGGCTTCATGAACCGAGGTACTCGGGCAAACTCAGCGAGTCCAACTGACTTTTCTTGTTCTTTTTCCCCTTTCCAGTGATTCCGCTACTAGTGAAGCTTCCTGTTTCAGTGACTGTGAATTTCTGTGAAAGAACTCACATCGCAGGAAAGACGCCCCCTCAACCTGGCACGTGGTAACCCCAAAGGCAGCCACCATGTCTGCTTCACTCGACACCATGCCACTGGTGCCCATGTCTCCCAACACATGGGCACAAGGACATGCGTGAATGACCAAGCTAAAGTGTAATATTTTTGTTCATTTTTTAAAAGGAAAGAACTTTCACAGAACAAGGTTAATCATAGTAAGATTAGTATAAAGAAAACACGATAGCAAGAAAGGAACATAATTCAGTCACAACCCTCTGGGCATTCAGCATGGATTCGCACAGCCGGCTGTGAGTTGGACTGTGTGCTTTCAAGAGATCCGCTGTGATCCTAATCCCCAGGACCTCAGAATGTGACCTTATTTGTAAATAGGGTTTTTACAGAAGTAATGAAGTTACAATGAGGAGATGAGGTTGGGCCCTCATCCAGTTTGACTGATGTCGTTATATAAAGGAGAAATTTGGACACAGAGACAGACACCTGTACAGGGAAGATGATGTGAGCACACAGGGGAACAGAGATGGGAACTGTGGGGCCACAGGCCAAGGAACATCTGGGGCTATAAGAGGCTGGAGGATGCAGCAACGCTCCTTCCTGGACAGGGGTCAGAGGAGGATGGCTTTGCCGGAGCCTTGATTTCAGACTCCCAGACTCCAGAACTGTTGTTGTAAGCCACCCAGTTTTTGGTGCTCTGCTATGGCAGCCTTAGGAAACTAGTATGAGTACCTACTATGTGCCAAGAAAAGAGTCTCTGCCTCCACGGAGAGAATATGCCAGTGCAGTGGCCAGTGGAGCACATGAACCTATCCCCTTTCATACAGCCTATAGCTGCTTCGGGGACTGAGAGTTGTTTCAACAGAGATCATACAGCCACACCAAGCCTAAGATATTCAGTATCTGAGCCTTTAGAAAGTGGGCAGATCCCTGCTCCGGGGGGTAGGGACAGACAATAATCAACACGTAATAAATTAGCTTGTTAGAAAGTGGTAAATGAGTAAGGGGAGAGGGGTATGAAGTGTAGGGAACAGGTGGTGG
Organism: Galago senegalensis; assembly: GCA_963575145.1. Classification (NCBI taxonomy): domain Eukaryota; kingdom Metazoa; phylum Chordata; class Mammalia; order Primates; family Galagidae; genus Galago; species Galago senegalensis. The sequence continues at coordinate 19,599 of CAUYTI010003463.1, forward strand.
ATTAAGTGATCATCACAAGACCAGGAAGTAACATTCAAGCCAAGATTAGGGGGGATGGGGACGGGCCATGCCCCTTCTTGAAGAAGAGCATTCTGGGCACAGGAGGAGCCGTGCAAAGGCCCTGAGGTGGGCTCCACCTGGCCTGTTCAAGGAACGGCAAGAAGTCCAAGAGTTGGGGACCCACAAACAAGGACAAGTAGCTTGAAAATAATGTCAAAGAGGCACTGAGGGACCAGACCTCATGGGCCACTGCAGGACACAGGCTCAGATGCTAAGTGAAGGGGGAGTGCCTGGTGGGTTTTCACAGGGACAGCCCATGCTCTGAAGGCCTAAGGCCCAAAGGAAGAGGGGAGGCGACGGGTTCAGAGGCTTCTGTGTGCGTCTGGCCATGGATGGTGATGGCTAGGCCAGGTGGGGAGGGAAAGTCGGATTCCGGAAATATTTCAAATAGGAGACACCAAGGAAAACCATGGAAAGCTGAGACAGAGCTCCCTGGAGTAAAGGGGAGCAAGGCCACTGGTGAGACTAAGGAGCAACCGCTGTCCCTCTCCCTGGGAACTAAGCAATAGAGAAAGACCAGGGTAACCCAGAGGTGGGGAGAGGACAGAAGTCACCTGAGAAAGCCACCTGAGGCCAAAGCTCCTGCTGCAGAGGGAATTGACCCGAGGGAGGCGTGACTGGGGGTGCAGGCTGCTCCTTCCTTCCTGGCACCAGCGCAGAGGTGGGGGGACCCATGTGGGCAGTCAAGGCTCAGAGATTCCCAGACCACGCAGAGGCTGGCAGCCGATGACGAATGTCACTTCCAGGGCTGCCACACAGCGCAGCCCACTGCCCAGATGAAATGAGGCGAGATGAGTTCACTGGGACCATATCACAGGGAGAATCTCGGGGGTTTTGTTTTACCCACGGCTGGGGGGGTTTTGGCTTGAACAAGAATATAATTCCAAGGGCTCCTTTTCAAGTTGCTTCCTTTAGAAAAATGTAGAGATTTTTTTCTGACTGTCCACGATAGGTCTGGTTAGCAGTGTGTGTGTGTGTGTGTGTGTGTGTGTGTGAGAGAGAGAGAGAGAGAGAGAAGGGTGGGGGGAAGACAGAGACAGACAGACAGACAAAGGGGAGGGGAAGAATGACTCAAGATAGCCAAGCACTGCAGAATGCCGTCAGGCTTTGAAGAAATGATTTCTCCAGAGGGAGCAGCCTCTGCCTGGCTATTCTGAGGCTGGAAGTCCTTTGTGGTGCATATGACAATCCAGCATAGTGTCCGGCCCCTAATACATCAGCATTTGCTGGGCAGGTGACCTCCTGAAGTCTGGTAACTACATGTAAATTCATTTCAAATCACAAGTTCTTCGTGGCCTCTGGAGGAAGCCGGCGTCAGTACTGGGCGGCCACCTGCACACTTCAGCTCGGTCAGATGAGGCGTGTGGCTGACAGACAGGGATGCTTCCCAACCTCGGCCTCGGTGGGAACAACTGGCTGCTTCTCCCTTGAGACCTGTGTTTCTAGATTACACCCAGAGGGAGATGCTCTTTCTTAAAATGAAACACCACACAGGCGCAGGGCTGCTTAAAATGACCCTCAGTCAGAGAAACCAGTGTTGGGTGAAATGTTACCCCCAATCTGAAGTCGCGTGAAGAGAGCCTGAATTTGGATGCAGGAACGTGAGGGACGGAGGGGGCTCATCATTAATTATGTCCAGAGACAGCAAACTACACTCTCCTGCCACTCCCCACTGTGACTCTCCACTGGCCAGAGCCACACACGCAGGACAGTGAGCAGAGGTAGAGTGGGTTTGGTGACAAGCTTTGTTTTTTCTCGAGCATGGGAATTCCCCGAGTTTTAGCCTCGAAGCCACACAGTTAATCACAAAAGGAACCCTCTGTGAGACACTGGGTTTCGCAACTAGCATCACCTGTGAAACTGCCCCGCTTCCAGTTGACCTGAAAGCTGGTGTGTCACAGGGACATGGGAACAGCAGCCCCAGGGGTTTAGTCTCAAGACAGCTGGTTCATGTCTGGGGAAGCTCTTTCCAGGGCTCCTGTGTCCCCCACTAGGCCCCGGCCCGTGCTGTACTTGCCCCACCTAATGAAACAACACGTTTGCGTACAGGGAGTGGGCTGAGGAGGCAGAAAGGCCAGAGAGGTGTCAAGAGCAGAAACCCACCACGACAGTGGACAGAGTGAGCCACTGCATGTTATGAATGTGAGTGTGTAACTGAGCAATGGGGTGTATTTCCACACTAGGCACAGCTGTCCACATCAAAATTGAAACGGAGTCATAAAACCTCATCCCATTAATAGGAGAGGGACTTGAATTTTGCTGATGCCTCTGGGGTTGCCTGCGAATTCTCATCATGATGGACGGCCCCCACCCACGGTCACGGACAGCTCAGTTCACCAAAGCAAAACAAGTTATTTATCTTAATCAGGCGTCCTGCCTCCGCCAGCCACCCACACAGCCACTGAGGGCCTCACTGTCCATCCCTCCTCCACGCCGCACACTTTTGCAGCTTCTACAATTCTTCCCTTCATAACTGAAGGTTGAATAAATCTCATTTCTCACTCCCTTAACAGGTAACACGGGAAAGAAAGATGGAGTGAGGTACAGTATAGAACAGGCATTTTCCACCATGCCAGCACGGACATTTGGGGCCGGGAACTACTGGTTGTGGGGGAGGGGCAGCCGTGGGCACTGGGGGTGTTCAGCAGCATCTCCCTGGCCTCTGACCCTCGTACCCAGTAGATACAAGTTGCATCAATGTTGTAATGATCAAAAGGTGTCTCCAGACATTGCTAAATGTCCCCTGGGAGGTACAGCCAACCTCTCCACCTACCTCTGAGAACATCGGGTAGAGACAGTGACAGACGGCCTCATGAAGAGCAGTCAGGTAAACTGAGCCCCACTCAGGGCCATTAGAAGATCCAAGGAAATGCCTGTCACTGTCCTGGCTGGACAGAGAATGGCAGAACTGAACTGGTATTGGGCCACCCTCATGGCCTGCACCAACTGACACCCAGTCATGGCTGTAGACGTCCACCAGGGCCATGTGGGTCTGATATCCACACACGGCTCTCAACATCACCACATCACCGAACGTGCATTCTCTTACTTTGCATTCCATCAGCCCACAGAGCACTGATACTCCCCCTGGACTGCTCAAAGTCCCTGTCTGTGTCTGTCAGGGAGGATGTTCTGAAGCTCTGGCTGCCTGCAAATCATGAGTGCGCCAGCTACCCTCTGAGGCCACTGTTCCCTCAAGCCAGGAGCTGTGATTCTGAATGTTCGTTCTCTATGGCCACGTTACACAGCCACAGCTAGGGAAGGAGTGACAGGACAGGTCAGGGCGGAGAGCGCTGAAGAGCGGCCAACCTCACGTCTTAACTTCTCAGTCCAAGATCCCCATGCCAAGCCTCTCCCTGACTTCCAACATAAAGGAAAATGGATTCAATTCTGAAACCCTCAATCGCTCCCCAAATCCCACATGGTTGAATAGAAGTAAAACCCAGCATTCAAAGCTTACAAACAAATCATGTTTCAAAATATGCCTGCCTCCACGTCAGTGGTTTGGGAACCACAACACCAAGCAACAGTGATACCAATTTGCATTTGTGTGGGATGTCTCCATTTACGAAGGGCATTCACAGGCATATTGCATTCAGTCTATGACACAGCTCTGTGAAATATTCGGGGACTGTTGTTTCCCTGCTCAAAGAAGAAACTGTGGTTCACAGGGATAAATGAGAAGCCACCCAGCAGAGGCCGTGGGGCCCATAACGGTCTTCATGGGGAAATGGCCCAACCATACGGGCACCATGGAGGTTCCGAGGGATATCGATATGCTCTTGCTAGATATGCAAGAGCTGGATGTGCTCTTGCTGCTGTGGGCTCAGCAACTCTGTCCCTCCCTCTCTGCCTGTGGCTTTGTATTATCTAGAATGTTATCCAAGCCATTGATAAAAACAAACACAGGAGGGCTCAGGCCCCAGCCCTGCAGCCTATATTGACTGCCCCCTTCAGGATACTGCAGGCAGCACTCGGTGCTTGCTGTGTCCACCTGTCCAAGCCCTGTGTCAGCCTCCCCTTCCCTACACCCTCACCCCCCAGCCCAAAGCTGCCCTGGGCAAAAGATGCCTAAGGCATGAACTCTAGGAGGGGCAGAGTGGGGGGGGGAGGAGCACAAAGCCCCGGGAGAAGCCCCATGGGACAGAGGGGCCCTCAGCCGACAGCACCCCTCACCTCCAGCCTTGTCTCCGCCTCATTATCACCACACAAACCCCTGCAAGAGGCGAGAAGGGGCTGGTCCCACAGACAGCTGGCTGCAAACAGAGGAGGAGGAGGAGGAGCACAGTGACCTGCAGCGGCAGGACAAGAGGAGGAGGAGGTTCAGGTCCCAATGACAGCCCAAGCCCACCTGTCCAGGCAAGCTGGATTTAGACCCATGGCCTCTGCTTTGTTATTTAAAGTTGATACACACAGCAGAGCCCTCACCTGTGCTCCTTAGACTTCAGCAGCAAGGAAGGCTCAGGGCTGGCTGGTGAATCGTGGAGATTTCGGGTCACTGCCTCCATATCCCCCCACCGCCCAGGGAGTCCAGTTCCTAGCTCACAGTGGCCTGACCAAGCTGACCTGGAGATTATGCTTAGAAAAGTCTTCCTTAGGCCCTGCCACTCATGGAGGTCATGCCTCTTGTGGACACCGTCTGTCTCTAAGCTATAATTGATCTGCAGAGAGAGGTGGCATGGTCTAGCTATATTCCAGGAACAAACTCTTCCCTCGTTTTGTGCTGTTTTGACTTTTAACACATATCCCAGGACTGACACGCACAGGTAAGCCTTTCCCAGTCTCATAGCTGCAGCAGGGAATGCCGCTGGAATTGACCCGTGGCTGGGCACACCTTTTGGAAGAACATCCATGATGAGAAATAAGTCCTGTAGGCTGGAGCTGACATGTGAGAGGAGCCCAGAACTGTGTGGCACTGAGTCTGAGGACAGAGGCAAATGATCCAGCTGGGAAATCACATTTGGGTCTGAGGCCAAGGGTGATGCTAAGACCAAGGGCCCAACCCCCTGGCAGAACTCAAGAAAGTCCCCTGGAGCACGAGGAAGGAGGGAGTGCTTGGTTCTTCCCACAGGAAGGGCAGCACAGAGGCCAGGACTCTCTGGAACAGGTATATCTGCTGTGTCACTCGGCCAGCTCTGGTTTCTGACCACCGGCCCTTACTCCCTCGAGTTAGCACCTTTCTACCCAAGTCCCTGCGGGAGAGGAGTGGACACCGTGAGGCCCAGGCAGGCCTGGGTGGGGACTCACCTTGCCAGTGGTGCTTGTAGTCGCACATGCGGGACAGAGCGATCATCATGGCGCAGTACAAGGGCAGGATGGCGGCACAGAGCCGCCAGCTCTTCCCCCGCCCGCTCTCGGTGAAGCAGTGCAGCTTGCCCGCCAAGTAGAACGTCGTGAAGCCAAGGCCCGAGAAGGCAACTGCCAAAGAGAGACAGCAGGTGTTACTCCGGCAGGTGGGGAGGCCAGGCGCTCAGGGCATCCGGGCCGTCCTGTCTGCCGTCCTACACACCCCCAAGGCCGAGCCTGGGTTGGCACCAGCCTCTGTCTAGGCAATCTGTGCTCCTGCTAGACCCACGCTGGCATGAAACTCAGCACGAGAAGCACACAGAACAAAGGCTATCCTATGTCATTCATTCAGCTGTGATTTGACGGGTGTCTACTGCATCCCGATAGGCAGCGTGCTGGGTGAGGGAACACACGATGCAGCACATACTCTCTGGCATCAAGAGAAGGACGTAACCACCCTAACAGAGAACTTGAATCCAATGCGTTACATTCTGTAAGAAAAGCCCTATGTGCAGAATCAAAGATTGTGAGACCTGCTTAGATCTGAAGGGTGTGGGAAAGTAAGGAGGCAAACAGGGTCCCCAGATTTGGGGCTTGGGAGACAGAAAGTGCATTGGTGGCACTCACAAGGATGGGTCTGGCGGAGAAGGCAGCATGGCAAAACCTAGTTTTCTCTCAGAAATCATGGTGACTGTTTTTTAGAATTGCAAAGACAACTCAAGGCTTCAGACAATCCATTGTCTGAAGTGTGGGGGTAGCATATACAACCCCCCAACTGTTTACCCAATTAGCTTTACAGCACAGTTGCGACTCAGGAGATTGAAGGTTTTCTGCAGGCTTAGCAATGAGTCGTCTTCAACTCTGGCCACGCAGGGAGTTACCTCTAATATCTGGAAAGCTTTAAACAATCCTTAGCAGTCGTTCTGCCATGTGGGGCACGTGTGCACGTGTGCACATGAGTGTGTGTGTGTGTGTGTGTGTGAACTCCCCAAGTGATTCCTAGGGCAGCCACCACTGGGTGGGCTTAGTAGTTTTTGTGGAAGGCAAATGCTAAAGCTCCCCACCTTCTCTGGACACCAGTCTAATCAAAACCTTCCCCTTGATTGGAACACACTCCCCAGGAGGCAGAGCTCATAGGTAGTAACCAGCCTACCTGGTGACCTGGTCAAACGGGACTTATAAATACCCCTGATGCCAGCACATCAGCAACCTTAGGAGACTGTGCAAAGCCTGAGCCCCAGCCTGAGCAACACACAGAATCTGTCACAGACGCAGATTCTCCAGATTTGAGTCTGTATCTCACAAAGAGATCTGTGTGCACACCGCGTCTGAGGAGCCCTGCTCTAGAACACATTCATCGTCTGTAACGGAAATCTCAGAGTCTCTCTTAAGGAAATAATACAAAATATGGGCACAGGGGAAATCTAGAGGTTCTGCTCCAAGTTATGGACGAACTGCATGTGAGCAGCCCAGAGGCATAATAAGCAAACAGTGACGTTTCCGCTCAGTGGACTACGGTGCGACTATAAAAACCGCCGTGCTCGCACAGCAATGTGAAGGACACCAAGGACACAATTAAGCACAAAGCAGGACCTAGATTGCAGGTTCAAGGTAATTATGGCTACGGGACATAGCAACGAACCCCTGCAGCTTTTCCAAATTATCTCTGATAATAATGTGGCCAAAGGGATCTCCATGCTCAACATATACCAAAGTAGAACTTTTTCAGAAACCAAATTAAACCATGTTGCCAGCTCCTTTTGTTCTTTTGTAAGTGGAATATGAAACCAGGCTTCTCCCAGGTATAAAAATGAAGTGAAAGTAGGGGAATGCAACCGGGCATGGGGCTTGCACTGAAATATTTCTAAGTAACGATTAGCACTCAAACAGCAAAGCAGTGCTGACGTGTGTGAAGTATTCTGCTTAACTTAAGAATATGCGAGAGGCGCACTGCCCAGCCCTGCTCTAGATGCTGCGATGGGAGGGTATTAAGGGTATTAAGTGATTCACACGGTGTTCTACAGCGGCCCCATTTGGCCACCATCCTAGCAAGCTCAACAGCTTCTTAATTTCCATCCTCATCCACTTTGCCCTGCTCCTTCTATTCATCTGCAGGCTCCCACGAGGTGTCAGGGTGTGGGAGGAGGGCCAGAGAGCTGGTCCCATTGGCCCTGGCCCCATCCTGAGCTGCTGCAGGAGGAATAATGGACTTTATTCAGATCAGATGGCTTAGTAAGTCTAGCCACCTAATTCCACTAAATGTGGGAAGCCGTAAAAGAATTGCCCCGGGGCTCTGGAGGGTTAGGATGGAAGTCTCTAAGATTTAACTCAGAGGAGAGGCAGCTGTGGGTGTTGCCAAATTGGCATCACTCAGGAAAAGCAGCAGAAAAAAGAAGTAATGAACATAAGGTGAATATCGAGCAGAGATTTTGTGTCCCCATAAAAACACGACTCACCGTTTTTAAGACAGATGAGTCATTAGCTCTGCAGTCATTACTGCCGTACCTCTGAGCATCTTCAGGGCACAAAGAAGGGGCCTTGGAAACTTCCACTGCCAAGGTGTCAGGCAGGTGGCTCCAGGTGAGATCCTGGGCCTCCGCTGAGCTCTTCCGTCCCAGGAACTCTGAGGTGACCTGAGTTGGCACCACAGGCTTTGACTCATTCTTTGGACAACAGGTAAAATGTCTTTTCTCCCACACAGAGCCGGGACCCACATTGCAATCACTCCAAAATGTTAAGACCTCTGATTCTTTGTAAAGGAGGATATCCGAGGCATCGTTAAAGGCTGAGTGCACAGCCTAGATCCCAGGGGCACCTGGCAGCAGCCAGTCTTCCTCAACACACGCTACTGGGCCTTTGGATAGTATTTTTAAAACATCACTGTATGCCCTTACTTTTCTAGGTGACACATGAGACTTCAATTTCATACTAAACCTTATGCTTGTCACTTTCTCACTGGTATTTATACAGTTATTGAACCAACACAATGTCCTTTGACACAGGACTTCTGAGGCGATTCCCTCTGGCCCAGGAGACACATCTGAGCTGTAAGAATCACTGGTCCTTTGCACTCCTGTTTTCTAATAACTGCCCAAGTAAGAATTAGACTCAACCAAGCCACACTGAATTAAGATGATTACATCGTTCTTTCACTGGCTCTTGTAAGCGAAGGGTTTGGCGACTAGAATGCAGAATCCAAAATGAGCCGTCCTGCTCTGAGATCCTAGGATATGCAGTGGAGACATGGGGGTGGGGTAGGGAAGGGGGTGTATAACCTTTTATCCTAGTGGGCAGCAAGGTAGAAAATGTTCATCCCAAGTGAGTATCTGTCCCTCCCTTTAAACACAGTCCTAGCTTCCAGCTTAAGAACCAAAACCGAGACATAGAAACAGGGCATTGAGCATCTTGGAAGATGGTATTATAAGAAGGGCTGAATCTCTTTGTAGTTTGCTAACATGACCATTCTTGCTAACAACAGAATGAGTAGAAAAGTCCTAAGCTGATGGGGGTGAGAGGATACTGAGTCCACCTGTCCTAGGGAGTCAGCTTGTTCGTTTGAAAACACACATGCGCACACCCCCCTTTACTACTGATGGAGGGGAGATAGCCAGAGTGCCTGGGGGAAGAGCATCTACCCCTTGTTTTCGGAGCCTGTAGTAGGTTTCCTCGGATGGAAGCTGCGGCTGCTGCGTATTTACATGTTGATCTGGCTGTGAAAGGCAGCAATGCTCCAAACTAGGAAGGAGGCGACAGATGGGGGCTGCCCCGCCCCTGCCCCACCCCACCCTGTTTCTGGCCCTTGAGATGCTCACTTGCTGTTGTCAATGAAAGTGACAAGCAGATCACACACTAACAGGAGTCAGTGCAGGATGTGACACCGGGTGTGTCCTACTTGCCTGGAGACACTGACAAACGCTCACTGATTCTTCTCTGCAGCCACTCAGACGAATCACTGCAGGTTCCTGCCTCCCACTCCCAATGCAAGGTCTAGTCCCAGAGCAGGCCCAGGTGCACTCATTCCCTTCATCCCCATTAAGCCAAGTGAAAATCTCTGGATCCTAATGACCACAAGAAATGAGAAAACTGGCACCATAAGCAAACATATTTAAGAACAAGTGAGGTAAGAGGAAGGCAGACCCTGCTTTGTATGTTGTATTTTTCACTTTTGTTAAAAAGACAGACTGTGCCCGGCACTGAGGACACAACTACACACTGACAAGGCCGTCTCTACAAATGTTCCATCTTACGGTGCTCAAAGAGTTAGTATCATCTTTCCTGAGAAAGATGAGCAACATCAGGGGTTGAGAGCATCTTGGGCAAGTTGCTTTCTCTCTCTGGGCTTCAGTTTTCCTTGTAAAACAAGAGGCTGAATCATCAGAGTCAGCACATCACATCCCCGGGAGCTGGAAAGACAGAGACACAAGTAAAGCAGCCGTGAGAATCAATGTTCTCCAGACAGCCCATCCTTTCGGTCTGTCTTCTGTTGAGCCGCTGCTGCTAAGTACTCAGATCCAAGGCATGCTTTCCTGTCTGAAAAAAATCAGGGGCTCATTTGTGATGGCAAATGGCAACTAACACCTGGCCTCAGTGTTGGGTGACAATTGGGGGTGGTGAGGACTAGGGTAAAGCAGAGGGACTTCACCTATTAAGGACCCAGCCGGGTGGCACCTGTGGCTCAAAGGAGTAGGGCACCGGCCCCATCTGCAGCCCCGGCCAAAAAATAAAAATAAAAAGACACAGCCTTGGCTGGCCCAGGTAGCTCACTCCTATAATCCTAGCACTCTGTGAGGCTGAGGTGGGGGGATCTCCTGAGCTCAGGAGTTTGATACCAGCCTGAGCAAGACTGAGACCCCCTGTCTCTACTAAAAATAGAAAAACTAGCCAGGCATTGTGGCAGGTGCCTATAGTCTCAGCTATTTGGGAGGCTGAGGCAAGAGGGTCTCCTGAGCCCAAGAGTTTGAGGTTGCCGTGAGCTATGACACCATGGTACCCTACCCAGGGTGACAGACTGATACTCTGTCTCAAAAAATCAAGATGCAGGCCTGCTTTAGCTCCAGCTGGGGTCTACCACATGGAGATGCAGGCTCAGTGTTTCCATCTGTTTTGATCTTCTGGCCGAAGAATGGAATCCTATATTCATGGGAAATGTCTCCATTTTAAATGTTAACAACCAATCAAAAATTAATACAGTGCAGACCAAGCAGAGTGGGGTCTTTGGGCTGCCAACTTGAGACCTAACTCAAGCCCTGGTTTCTAGCACAGTAGTTTACTGATTAAATGAACTCTGAATCTGAGCTAAAAATTACAGCATCAATTCATCCCTCCTCTCCACCCCAGAGAAAGAATCACTTATTAAGTTTGGGATGGCTTTATTTAAAATAAGAGGATCATCAAGTGAAACCGTGCAGATGATTTGGGAACTAAATAATCCATTCAACAGCAGGGAATACCATGTGTTGTTGAAGAGCGCGGATTTTGAATAATGAATATAGTTTGTCATGAATTTGAAGAAGACTGAGTATGGTGTGGGGTGCATGGTTCTGCCGCTTAGTCCTATTGAGCTCACCTCCTGGGGCCTCAGTTTCCCCATCTGTGCACAGGGTTAGTTGCAAAGGACTCACAAAGGTATTGTGAGGATCAGTGAGTGAAACAGTGTGAAATATAGCACAGTCCTGGGAACAGTGATTGCTCACTAGACATCGTCACTATAGTAGCCACTGCTGTGCACAGCCTCAGCTCGGTTTTTTTTTTTTTATTAAATGATAGCTGTGTACATTAATGCAATCATGGGGTACAGTGTGGTGTTTTCATATACAATTTAAAATTTTTCATCAAACTGGTTAACATAGACTTTATGTTAATTTTCTTAGTTACTGTGTTAAGACGTTTATACTCTACTTTTAGAAAAATTCACTTGTACCCTTGTAAGACAAACCATAGAGGTGATCCCTCCAATCACCCTCCCTCCACCCATCCACCCCTGCCCTCCACTCCCCCTCCCCCCTCCCCATATTCTTAGGTTATAATTTGGTTATAACATTCCTATGAAAGCTATAAATTAGTTTCATAATAGGGCTGTGTACATTGGACACTTTTTCTTCCATTCTTGTGGTATTTTGCTAAGAAGAACATTTTCCAGCTCCATCCACGTAAACATGAAGGAGGTAAAGTCTCAGCTCTGTTTTGAAAGAGTTTTCAGAACGTCTACTTTTTTTAGTGTGCAGCTGCACAGTTATATACAGTAACTGCGTATCCACTTAGAATTCTAGAGCCAGGTTCCCAGGCTCCTAGAACTGGGCTGCCCCAGAGGCACTCAGTAGATGGTAGTGGGTAAAATGAACGAACTGGAAGACTCACTGGGGTGAGCCGTGGAGATATCTTTCCCTTCCTACTTTGCAGAAATCCTGAAGCGTCAGATGACAGGGCAGCCAGCCAGGAGACCATTCCCGTGCTAAGTGACCCCTCCCTTAGGCTGTCATTCAGGAGTCCTCAGAAATAGGTACATTATGTTAGGATTAACCTTCATGTCCCTGTGCTCCCAAATCCTTTAATATGGCTAATGTCTTCATTTGTCATTTCAATTTTATAGTTTCTCAACTCATAGTTTCAGCCTAGCTAACACACTCACTCTGTTTTCCTTTTCATGACAAAGTATATTCATTAATATTCCAAATCATTAAAAGCTTTCATTTTTTAAAGAAATGATCATTATAACTCCTGTGGAGTATGTGGGTCCATGGTACATCTAAATGATTCAACAGAGCTGCAGGAAGGACAGTTATTTATTTCTCATGAAATTATTGGCAGAGGGTCATTAACGTCTGATTTAGTTATCCAACCAGCATTCTAGTATCAAGGGAACATTCTGATCACAAAATTCGTACCCACTGTAATTCTTTTTAAATCTTACTTTTTTTTTTTCCCAATCCATTAAAACAATGAGATCGTTTGCTCTGAAGTGGGAGACAAAAAGCCTGTCATTGCTGGAAGGAAAAGAATTGTCAAACTCCTTGAAATCTTCTGTCACACCAATAATTTCTTCAATATTTCTTTCAAGGACAAGAGTTCACTGCAACAACTGCAATTCAACAATACTAAAAGTAACAATTAATTCAACTCCATAATTTGAAAGAAAGAATTTGGGCCCCTGTTTATCTGAAGTGTCCATACACAAGTCCTTTTCTTTTCACGCACATAGCTAGTTAGACACAGGTCCGCTAGGTAAGCTCCGTGATGGCAGGACTTATGCTAGAATTTCACATACCGAGTAGCACACAGTAGGTACCTAATAAACGTGTTAATTGAAGGAAGGGCTGGGCCCACTGGTATGCTGCTGCTTCACTTCTTCATTCATTCTGTCAACACCAACTTATTAATGGGCGGTGCAGGCCAGGCACTTTGCTGGGCCCTGGTGAGTGAAATGTGCGTAAGATCCGTTCCTGTTCTGGAGGAGTTTTATTTAGGGAAAAGATTGGAATAACACGAGTAGCTCCAGGAAGGAAGGAAGACCGGGGCCTGGAGGACAAACAGAGGAAAGAGTGTTTATGATAACCTCTGTTATCTGGAATCCAGTGGGTTAAATTCACTCAACTCTGCAGCAGAACTGACTGCGATTCCAGGTATGGTCAGCGTGGCAGGCAGCCTCGGGTAGGATTATTATTGTAGTCCTACCAGCTGTAAGATTTAATAAGAATGAGCTTGTTTGTGAAATGCTGAATGCTATCTGCTAGGGTGAAGGAGATCCAAGTGGACTCTCTGCACCCTGGGGAAGCCCATACCACATGAAGGTCCAACCCAGAGGGACAAAGAGAACCATCTTGGACCCCCGAAGGAGGCTGGGTAGCCGAGCAGACTTGGTGGACACAACCCCAGGAATGTGAAGTGAATTGGGAGCCCACAGCTTGTGGGAGGTTGGAGCGGGGAGTCACTTCTGCAGCAGAGCCTGGTGGAGGTGGGTAAGCAGCATCCTGCTTCCTGTCTGTGCGACCCAGAGTGAGGTTCTTGATATCTGAAATGTAGCCGTGCCATCTGCAAAATGGACAAGACGAAGGGTGCCCAACAGAGCAACTAGACGGAGCATGATGGGGCGTCTGGATATGCCGGACAAAGTGCCTGGCGCACGCTGGGTCTCATCCCATTTGTTTCTCTGTGCTTTCTCTCTATTACGCTCTTTCTTAAAATCACTGTCTGCCCCAGTCCGAGACAGGGAAGAGGAAACAGAGCAAATGTGCACCTGAAGGTCATTGGGATGTGAGCTCATTGGCACCAGGGCCTTGTCTGTGTGTCTGCTGCCATTGTTCGGCCACCCAACATCACGGGCAGTGGCAGGCACATCACTGATGCTCAACAAACACAGGTGAATGTACAAGATAATGACACGAGCAGGATAACACAAATACTGGACCAGAAGATGTGCACCCTCATGGGCTTTGTGGAAGCACAGTGGCCTGCATCCCTCTTCCGCCTACTACCTGCTACACACTCAAGTCTCGGTTACACGTCACTTCCTCAGGGGAGCTCCTGGCCCACCAGCAAGTGTGACAGATTTTTTTTTGCACTTTATACCTGCTACACTCAGCACTGGTCACCACTACTTTTATTTATGTGATTGTCCAGTCTGTCTCTCTTTTACTAGATTCGAAACTCCAGGAGGGCACAGGCTGTATCCCTGTGCTGGTTCTTACTAGATGCTAAAAAAATGCATATACTGAATGAATGGATGAAGGCCCAATGATTAGGAAAGGTCTCACAAAGAAGGTGGCAGGGACGCACCCAGTGGAGGGGGAGAAAGGGTGGGGTCAGGCTTGGAATTGCACTGGTGCCAAATATCATAGGAGATGCAGGTGAGCTGGGGCCTGCACCAAATTCTTCTTTACCATGACCTATCCTCCTGCTATCTACACAATCTTCTGTCTCTCTCTCTCATACATACACATTTCCCTGGGCTCCTCCTACAGTGATGGTCCCAGAATCCTCCTGGACCTTCAGAACAGGGGCCCCTCTGTTCTCCAGGGACAAAGGCTTCTTCTCAGAAATCTGGGCCAGACTCCAGGGAACACGGTGCAATGCCCCCAGGGCTCTTCGATAAGATGAAGTTATAGAAAGGAAAGCAAGATGAGACTCTAGGGTCTGAGGACAGGGCAGTGGGATAGTGTTTCAGTGAACGTGAGGAGGAGGGAACTGCCGAGTGGAGTGGGTGCCGGGGCGCTCATCACGAGGTGACAAGGGCTGCCCCCACCTGCCAGGCACTGCACATGGAGCGATATCTGCCCCTTCCTTTCCCTAGAACAACATAGCGACCTAGTTAGTCATCAGGCCATTTTATGGATTAGAAATGGAGGCTCAGAATGTACAAATTATTTACCTAAGTTTGATGCAGCCCTTCAGAAGCTGTGAATGCCCTTTGAATAGAGCAGAAATCACAGATGCTTCTAGCATCAGTGCCATTGCAAGACTTCTAATGGTTTGCTTTATACTCCCAGTGGGAATGTGCCCATCAGGGTCACCACTGAAGCCCGAGGACCCAGAACACCACCTGGCAATAAAAGGCACCAATACATGCCACCCAGATGAACGTATAAACAACAGAGACCGTCTACTCATTCCACAAACATAACCGGACCCTGTTAAGTATTCTGGCAACAGCAAGTCAAGGTCGATGAGAGGTTATGTCCTTACCCCCGTCTCCAGACACCTGAGCCAGATGAGAGTTCCATGTCAACACGGAAAGGGCTGTGCAGCTGTGTTTGAGAACAATGGGGAGAAGGAAAGGAACCCAGAAGCCCATAATTACCCTGAAAGCAAATGTCAGAGGCAGGAAATGCAAACAGAAGAAAGCAGACGGTAAACTCCTTGTGCAACCACACTTTGTGTCTGAAAATAAGAGGATTTTGCTCTGGAAGTAAGAACCAACTCAGGCAGCGCGTGCAGGAAGTGCAGAGGACGAGGACGAGCAGGTGGTAGGAAGAAAACCTGGGAAGGGGAAGAAGGTGGCCGTCCAGCTATGGCCGCGGGAGGCACCAATACCGGGAAGCAGGGGAAGAGCCATTACAAGGAGGCTTAGGGACGTTTAAATAACAGAGGCCACCTGCCTCCCTGCCCACCCCACACTACTTGATGAAAATCGCTTATGAGGGATCCTAAACATTAGTCCTTGCCCCAGAGAAAGCTGTGCACAGTCACAAAGACAGCAAGTGGTTGTGCCTGTCAGGGCCCCCTAATCTACAGAAGGTCTAATCCCCGGACTCCCCAGGACGGCTCTTCCTTTCTTTAGCTTTGGTGTTACATCAGGATGATCTGAAATATAAACACAAGAATAAGCCTTCAAAAGGGAGAAATTGCCTTTTTGCAAAATACCCTTAGGGGAGCTGATAAGAACCTGGGCAGGATTCAGATAAAGATAATATTTTAATGAAAAATGATTTAAGGTTCCCACCAAAGGCCTTTAGCAGAGCATAAATTTGATTATGGCAAGATCTGAATAGTAATGCACACCTTTGAGAGACTGAAAGAAAGGCAGGGGCACTGATTGCCCCACGCACCCTGGGGCACACAGACTCCAGAAGCCCTTGAAGTCTTAATGACCCCTCCAGCCCTGCTATCTTCTAAAAATGCCTGGCCTCAATTCCTCCTTCCTTTTATAAGATGTTAGGCCACCTGCCTTGGGACTTGTTAGGGGAAGGCAACCCTTCTAACTTGCCCCTAACAGCCTTGATGGAGGCTGTCAGCCTGCCCAGGAAGGGAATAGAAACAGAAAGATCACCTATATGGTCTGTCTAACAAGGGTACAAGTGAATTTTTCTAGAACTAGACTATAAATATTTTAACACAATAACTAAGTAAATGACACAAAGTCTATGTTAACCAGTTTGATGAAAATAGTTCAGATTGTATATGAAAACACTACACTGTACCCCATGTTTGCATTAACGTACACAGCTATGATTTAATAAAAAAAAAAAAAAGAAAGAAAGAAAAAAGAAAAGAAAGAGGCTGTGCCTGAGGAAGATCTGCCACCCGAGGTGTTTGGCGCAAATGCTGACCAGCAGGACAGTCTGTGATGAGTACTGGCCACGTGGCCCACTCAGATCTTCTCTGAAGTCTCGGATATGTGGAAAAGGGAAGCAAGGTGGCTTCAAGCTGCTAGTGTGAGCTCGGCCAGGCCACTGTTGGGGGTACTGAAGGAAGGTGCAGTGCAAGGCAGTCTCAGAAGCCCCCAGTGCCTGGGTGGCTGCAGAGACAGCTTTTTAAGCTTTCTCCAGGTTCATTCCAAAAATAAATCCCCCATCACCAAAATCCAGCTATGCACCCCTCATATACCCCAAAGAGACCCAGCCATAAACAAGCTAAGGAGCCTGGTGGATGTGACACAAGCAAAGGCCATCTCCCCATGACTACAGCATCCAAATTTAAAAAGATGCTCTTCACATTCATATGAAAACTGTGGGATTTTTCCAAGTCTGGCGGGCCACTTTAAATTTGGGAACGCAAATCTGTTGCATTTTCATCTCTTATTACCTCTGTAGACACTGCTGATTGGTCAAACAGAAAAAAGCCAACTTTAGGTTCAGAATCCTCCTCAAGATTCAAGACAGCACTACAGGCAACAAACTAAAATATAATTGCTGGCATCTTTTAAATCATTCAATCTAAGACAACACTGTCACAAAAATAGAACTCTTCTAGGTGTTAAAAGACTTGCGTTCCAACTCAGTGAGGTACCCCCTTCAACAATGTCATCTACTCACCAACTGGGGACAACAACATCTGCCCCCCTCAAACTCGATGTGTGGGAAAGTTCTTCGTCAACAGAATGAAAGGTGCTGAGAAAAGCTGAGGAAATGGATATGTAGAAACATGCAATGTAGATGTCGTCCTCAAACCCAGGCATGTTCAGTTCTAAACCCAACTTCAGTCCCCTTTTTCTAATACAGAAATACTTCATAATTCCCAAGCCTAAGGCTTCTATTTCTAGCCTGCGGCAAACTATTCTCTTGTTTGAATAATTAAATGCTGCAAGAAATATAAAAATAATCTTTTAAACATAATATTGTATTGAATCATGAAAAGAATTAAGGAAAGCAAAGTTCCCCATAGTGACGGGAAGGCAAGAACCTTCTAGGGTAGAAGGAAACAGTACAGCCACACTGGACCCCGAGTGTGTCTGTGGAGACCTACAGACCAGCTTCTGCTCTGCTGTCTCTGTGGGTGTGGCAGAGACAAAGAGACAAAGATAATATAACAGAAGACCCCTGAATAAATCCATGACTCCAAAGACTACACAATCTGCCCTTGAGAAGGGAACATCCAGAAAACGTGTCTGTCTCCGTCTTTGTCCTGTGTGGAGAGATTTTATAACTGCAAGCCAACTCTCACGGACTTTTGCTGTCAATTCATATTCTTCATCTGGACTAAAAAGTACCTTAAGTGGAGGATGAATTTTGAGTGGTTCTGGGGTAGGCAGAGCTCTCGGGAAAAACCCTTCTTTGGAGGGCTTCACCTTCAACTCAGATATCAAAATATTCACCAAAAATAAAGTAAGAAAATACAAACACAAACTATTTCAGAGCATCATGAATGAGAACATACAAGAAAAACAGACTCATAACAACTTCAGATATTACAGTTACGAGACACAGAAAGTAAAATAATTATTTACAATATGACTGAAGAAATTATAGAGCAGTTTAAACATAAAGACAGAAAGTAAGCTTTATAAAACAGTAATAGATTTTTAAAAGACCAAATAGAATTTCTAAATGACATATATTGTAGTGATTAAGTTTAAAAACTCAACAGGTAGACTAAACAGCATGTGAGCTGAACAGAGAATTAGTAAATTGGAATACAGATCCAAATTTTGCCCAGAATCCAGTTAAAAGGGAAAAAAAAGATATGAAAAATAACAAAGGAAAGGTTTAGCGAACTGGGTAAAATGGTAAGTCTAACAAATGTGTTGCTAGATTTCTAAATTAGAGGAAAAAATAATGGAGAAGAAACAATATTCAAATAGATAATGGCTGAGGATAGTTCAGAATGTTGGAAGACATAAAACTGAGATTCACAAAGATCAACAAATCCCAAACAAGGTATGTCAAGGAAAATTAACACCTAGACATGTAATAATAAAATTTTATGATACACAAGAAAGTCAAGGTGTTAAAAGTATCCAGAAGGGAAGAGAAGAATAAAAACTTACAGCTGACTTCAACAAAGCCCAAAAGTTGAACCTAGAAGACAGAGAAATATTATCTTCTAAGTCCAGAGAGGGAGTAACTGTCAGACTAGACTTCCATAATGAATAAAGCTATCTTGCAAGAATGAAGTCAAATAAAGAAAACTTAGAAAATTAAAAAACACAGAGCACTTGCTACCAGAAAAAAAATCAATAAAGGAACTGTAAGAGATATTTTTTAGGCAGAAGATGGAAAGGCTAAGATAGAAAACAGAATGGTAAGCAAAAGTGTCCAGGTTAAGGTTAAACTGTGCACAGCTTGGTGGCTTCGTATGGGGGGTGCGAGAAAGAGAAATCAGGCTAGAATTAAAACACTGACAAAACGACTAAATAATTTAGAATGTATTGATCAGAGCTAAAGCATTAAAAGTGTTTACCTTGTTCACAAAGAAGAAAAGATACTAGACTATGCCAACTATGTGTATTAAACTAGAAGTTTGACAGAACTTTCAAACAAAGAGGAAAATGATGAAATCAGACCCGAGAATAGCACAAAAATGGAGATGAGGTATATAAAGAATGATGTAAATAAATTCTGATATATGAATGAATAATGACAAGAAGTATAACTGAAATTAGCTCTCCAACTAAAAATTTAAAAATTACATACATGAAACACGGGGCACAAAAAAATCATAGGATAGAAAAAGATTTGAGACAAAGACAAACCAATAATAATCTGGTGTCAATATTAATGTCAGGTGGTTTGTATTTTTAGAAGCAGTCTGATAGAGAAAGATGGTCACGATTTCATTACAAAAGTGGTAGAACATATAACAGGAAGTATGATAATTCTAAACTATGTTTAACAAATAGAAATCAAAAATGAACAAAATTACAAATACCATAGAACCATACCATTTACTACAATAGTGAAAATTTTTAATATATACTTTTGTAATCAATAAATAATAGTTAGAAAAGTGAGATATGATATGTAATATTTGAACAGTAAAAATTAATAGGCTTCATCTAATGGACATATAACAACTTTCTGTCCAGTGATCTTAAAATTTACATTCTTATAAAGCCACATGGAATATCTATAAAAACTAACCATATGCTAGTCCTCTAAGCTACTCTTGAGAGCAAAGAATTGGTTGTTTTCAAATCACATGATCTGACCATAATGCAATTAAACTATAAATCATTTGAAACACATAACAAGAAAAGTATATTATGTCTGGAATTTTTTAAAAGTTCTTCTAAACAACTTATGGGCCACAGAAGAAAATAATGAAAATCATAAAATATTCACAAGCAAATTTAATGAAAACAATATGTATTACAACTTATGGAACGTAGCTAAAGCAACATTTAGTGGAAAATTTATAGCCTGAATTTTTTGTGTTATAAAAGACTAGCATTATTGAGCCTCAGTTAAGCTAACTTAATAACTATTAAAAAAAAGAACATAATAAATTCAAAATTGAAAGAGGAAAATGAAATATTAAAGAAAAGAGCAAAAAATAATGAAAAGCAAAAATAACAAGGTTCGAGGCAAAAATCAGCTCTTTGGAAAGACTAATCAAATACATTAACCTACACCATTGAATAAAAAATTTTTTGAGAGAGAGAAAGCACGCATATAAGTAATATAGAAAGGGGGTGGAGCCAAGATGGCGAACTGCAGCCAGCTTTTTACAGAAGCTCCCGTCCAGAAGGAGGCTGAAAGGACAGAAGCTTAGCAAATTAGCTGATGGTTTGGAGCAGAGACAAGAGAGAAGATTGAAGAGCGTACT
>CAUYTI010003466.1:0-12092 GCA_963575145.1 Galago senegalensis
CCAGACCCGCCAAAACAGCAATGACAGCTGCAACCAAAAAATAAAAATAGCCGGGCGTTGTGGCGGGCGCCTGTGGTCCCAGCTACTTGGGAGGCGGAGGCAGGAGACTTGCTTGAGCCCAGGAGTTGGAGGTTGCTGTGAGCTATAATACCACGGCACTCTACCCAGGGGGGACAGCTTGAGGCTCTGTCTCAAAAAAAAAAAAGAAACAGAGCCTCAAGCTATCCCCCTGGGTAGAATGTCATGGCATCACAGCTCACAGCAACCTCCAACTCCTGGGCTCAAGCGAGTCTCCTGCCTCTGCCTCCCAAGTAGCTGGGACCACAGGCACCCGCCACCATGCCTGGCTATTTTTTTGGTTGCAGCCATCATTGTCGTTTGGCGGGCCTGGGCTGGGGATTCGAACCCGCCACCTTAGGTGTATGTGGCTGGCGCCTTAGCCACTTGAGCCACAGGCGCTGAGCCGATTTTTTTTTTATAAATAAAAAAATTATATATATTTTTTAAGTCATGAATACATTTATGCAAATGTGGGGTACTATGTATTGATTTTTTTATATAATTTGACGTGCTTACATCAAACTAATTAATATAGCTTTTGTCTCATTTACTTGATTATTGTGTTAAGACATTTATGTTCTGCCCTTGATAGATTTGACTTGTACCCTTACAGTATGATCCATAGGTGTGGTCCCGCCATTTACCCTCCCTCTATCAAACCTATCCCCTCCTCTCCCTTCCCACTCCATTTCTCTCCTTCATCCTGGGCCATGCTATAGTTGTGTTCTATCTTTCATAAGAAAGTGTGAGTAAATATGAGTTGGTTTCATAGAAGTACTGAGCACATTGGATACTTTTTCCTCCATTCTTGATATACTTTACTCAGGAGAATATGTTCCAGGTCCCTCCATGTAAACATAAAAGAGGTAAAGTCTCCATCTTTTTAAGGCTGCGTAGTATTCCATGGTGTACATATACTAAGATTTATTAATCCATTCATGGGTCAGTGGGCACTTGGGCTTATTCTATGACTTGGCTATTACAAACTGAGCTGCAATGAATAATCTGGTCCAAATATCTTTTTTGCAAAGTGATTTTTGGTCTTTTGGATATACACCTAGAAGAGGAATTGCAGGATCCAAAGGGAGGTCAGTTAGGATTTATATTCTGATGGAAGGGTTAGGATTTCGGGGTAATGCATGTAAATTATGCAGTGAAGTGTGAAAACATGGAGAGACAAATATACACAGACTGCAAGATTAGTGGTTACTTCCGGAGGAGGAGGACAAGAACTTTAATGTTATATTTAATAATATTTCAGTTGGGTAAGGTCGCTCAGGCCTGTAATCCTCACATTCTGAGAGGCTGATGGAAGAGGTTTACTTGAGGTCAGGAGTTTGAGACCAGCCTGAGCAAGAGTGAGACCCTGTCCCTACTAAAAATAGACAAACTAGCCAGATGTCATGGCAGGTGCCTGTAGTCCTAGCTACTCTGGAGGCTGAGGCAGCAAGATTGCTTAAACCCAGGAGTTTGAGGTTGCTGTGAGCGAGGCTGACACCATGGCACTCTAGCCTGGGGAAACAGAGTGAGACTCTTACCTCCAAAAAATATTTTAAAAAGCAAATTTTTTCATGCAAAGATTTAAAGCAAATATTACAGGTTTAAAATTTGTTAAACCTTTGTGGGGGAGTAGATATGTGGGTATATGTTTAGCTGTGCATGTATGGGTCTATAATTCTTAGTTTAGCTATTAGGAAATGTGAATTGTCTTCCCAGCTTTGCTGATAATCTTATCTGAGTCTTGGAAAATCTCTGTTTTAAATGGTTATTGTTTGGGATCCTACTTTTGGTCCAGTTCTCACTTTATATATCCACTGTGTTTGACCTCTCTTGGCCAATTATGTATGACCTAATGATTCTCAATGTAGTAAAAAGTGAATCTACACAAAAAAGTTCTCCCTTGTAGGTCTGAACATAGAAGTGATCAACAATTCTAAATTTTGGCTCAGCGCCTATAACTCAGTGGCTAGGGTACTAACCACATACACCAGAGCTGGTGGGTTCTAACTCAGTCCAGGCCTGCCGAACAACAATGGCAACTACAACCAAAAAATAGCTGGGTCTTGTGGGGGGCGCTGTAGTGCCAGCTACTTGGGAGACTGAGGCAAGAGAATCACTTGAGCCCAAGAGTTGAGGTTGCTGTGAGCTGTGATGCGACAGCACTCTATTGAGGGTGACATAGTGAGACTCTGTCTCAAAACAAAACAAAACAAACAAAAAAAACAACATAAAATTAAAACAAAGTTAGTGTTTGTTAATTTAAGGTAAATTTAGTCAGCTGAGTTGAAATGGTCTACTCAAGGGAATGCTCTCCCGCACATTCTGATTGGATGTTCACTAAGAAGTCGTAAAATACTTGTGTGCATGCACAGGTTTCCTCTTCATTGACCCCTGTAGGGGTCATTTCCCCTGCAGGCTTTTGGTCTGGGACTGTTCCCTTTTGGACCACTGATGGCTGTGCTTCCTCAAGGTCCTGGAGCTACTCATGGCCCTCCATCAGTCCAGCTAATGTCAATAGGATCGGTCTCTGCTGCCGCCTATATTATGGTTTATTGCTCGCCTGAGTCTCCACGTCTGCCATTTGAGGTGTTATATGGTATAAATTGTGTGCTAATAAGAAACTTACATGTATCAGAGTTAAAATTTATATCTGACTAGCTCATATCTGTACTTCATTATCCTTTTATGAGTTCTTACTTTTTTTAATGTACTCTTATCCACAGGGTGAAGACAATGGAATGAAAAGTAAAGTTCATCATATTGCCAAAGAGATCATGAGCTCTGAGAAAGTGTAGGTATCAAGTTTACAGTTCAGAAGACTGCTTCTTCCCTCACGGACTCATTTAAAATGTTTTTTTCATTGCTGTTTTTTACAGGTTTGTGGATGTGTTAAAACTTTTGCATATTGTGAGTATCTGCTAATATTTTCTTGATGTCTAAGACTATCCCCTTTTGCATTTCCCCCCCGCCCCTCCCAGATGTTTTCAGCATAACTTGAATGAATGACATGTGAATGTGCTCCCTACTCTATGGTTACGTTTTAAAATTCACACATATCTGAAAGTACTATAGACATTTTCTAAAATGTATGTATCTCATATATATTAGCAAGATGATTTCTGAAAAACAGAGCCTTTGTATCTATGTCTCAAAGTCTGTGGGCAATTTAAAATATCCATTAACATATGATCATCTATTAATAATTTCATGGCCATCCTGTATATGTTGTTGGGCATTTGGAGATGATCCATGCTATTAATAGAATTTTCTACTGGCAATGGATAATGTCATCAGAATTGTTTAAAACAGTTATTCTGCTATCTGAATAAGCTCCTGGAGACAGACACTTGAAATAGACATTATTGTAACTAAGTTTTTAAAGTTTTATTTTCAACTTTTATAATTGTCAACTTGAACAGACCTGTTTGTGCTTACAAGTTTTTACAAGTTTTGTTGCTCATTGGCAGTGAACATGGCTTTGGCATTACTTTATTCTAGTTGCATTTAGATAAGTTATTAAGGCTTAAAAAAAAAGAGACAAAAAAAAAAAGAAAGACGTAAACAATGATAAAAGAAATTGAAGTGAAAATGTACTTATGTGGTGTAATTACTACTACCATAAATTATGTTTAAATTGCCAAGAAGGGAACGGCTTACAGAAATATATACCCATTTATGTCTTTGAAAAGATTATTATTTTCAGTTTTTCTTTTAATAGATACATATGACCTTGAAAAGTGGGTTATAGTCATGGGTGACTGTCATTCTCCAAATGATTCCCTTGTGCTGTACAGTTGGTCCAGTGGAAACATGAACACCTAATTCCTATGTGAACAATGAAAAATCTTTAGCTTTGGAAACATTTTCTTAAAAATATGTCTTCACATTGTTAATTCATTTTGAGGAAATATTTCCCTGTGGATAATTTCTCACATTAACCCTGGACTCTATTGGCAAGGTCTCTTTTATAATTAATTTTTTTTTTGATGACAAGACAATTGTTCATAGCCCAAACAAATTTGTTGAGTTTCAAGCATATCGTCATTTCTTTTTGTTTTGAGACAGAGTCTCAAGCTGTTGCCCTCAGTAGAGTGTCGTGGCGTCACAGCTCACAGCAACCTCAAACTCTTGGGCTTAAGCGAATCTCTTCCCTCAGCCTCCCAGGTAGCTGGGACTGCAGGTGCCCGCCACAAAGCCCAGCTATTTTTTTGTTGCGGTTGATGTTGTTTAGCTGGCCCTGGCTGAGTTTAAACCCGCCAGCCTCAGTGTATGTGGCTGGCGCTGTTACCACTGTGCTACGGGTTCCAAGCCAAGCATATTGTCATTTCATATCAATGATATGCTTGTTAAATAAGTGATGGACTTTTTTGTACACTAGCTACTTTGCCATGAATATCCCCACCACATCTTAGACATATAATATAGTCTAATTACATGTGATACGATGGGGTTTTTTGCTGTTGATGTTGGTGTTATATTACCTCTCTGGGAGATGGGTTTAGTAAACATCTCTATACATGTATTTTATAATTGCCCAAATATTATGAATTAAAAAATAAAAAAATACACATTTAGGAAGGAAATGATGAGAGAATTTGGGGTCATCTGGATAAAGATGTGCTGCTTAAATAGTACTAATGATGAAAGAGCTTTGCTCCACTAATTTTTTAGGTTGAGACATACGTTCCTTTGAAAATTTAAGAGAGATTTAACAAAATCCATAGAGCCAGAGGCAAGGCTACTGAGCATACAAATGTGTATTATTACTAAATAGAGTATGTACTTTTTTTTTTTTTTTTGGAGACAGAGTCTTACTTTATTGCCCTCAGTAGAGTGCCTTGAAGTCACAGCTCACAGCAACCTCTAATTCCTGGGCTTAGGCGATTCTCTTGCCTCTGCCTCCCAAGTAGCTGGGACTACAGGCACCCACCAGAGTGCCTGCTATTTTTTTTTTTTTGCAATTTGGCTGAGGTCGGGTTTGAACCCACCACCCTCGGTATATTGGGCCAGCGCCCTACCCACTGAGCCACAGGCTCCGCCCAAGTATATCCTTTTTTTAATGCATTATAAAAGAAATAGAAGACTTCCTCAGTTCTCATGCTTTTCCCATCTTAAAAGGACTTCATCTTGTTTTACTGAAAATGCCCTATCTTTTGAATCTTACAACCCATTTAATTCTCATTTTGTCTTTGGGTGTAAAGAGTCCTCCTCTAGCTTTTATTGACACTGAGGACCAAACCTTCACTTCTGAGCAACTTCATGTCCAAGAGGATTATCCTTCGCTGAGTGAAGTTCATTGTTCAGAGCTCCTTCATGTTGCTTCTCAGGTTTCTCCCCACCTTGGTTTGGTATTTTCTTGTCTTTATATGTCTCTTTCTCAGAGCTCTTTTTCCAAGTTTTCAGGGACTTGGGATCATACATGATGTTCATCTGATCATTTAAATTTATCAGATCTCTTCCTTAATTAAATAAGTAGCCTTCTACTGAGTGCTCTCTAAATGCCTTACAGCATGCTATGCTACATAAATTATCTATTTTAATCCTCATAACAACTGTATCAGATAGATATTATTTCTTCTTCTTCTTCTTTTAAATGGAGACAGTAAGTTAACTGCCAAAAGTAACTCACTACTACGTGGCAAAGCCAGACTTTGATGTCTGATTTGTCTGAGCTTAGTGAGTGTTTAGACATTGATTAAAAATTGTTTCTTGAAATTTCCACCCTGCTATATAGGGTATAGTATATCTTTAGGTACAGATTACACTTTAGCTTGCCTTCAGAATTCTTTTGGTTGTCTTGGAAACTAGAGAAATTCTTGGTTTTCATCTTCTAAAGATGAAAATGAAGTTAGGTCTTAGTCACTTGGGATATCTTATGAATACTTGTTAATGTTATTCAAGGGAGTTGGAAACTTTGATTGTTTTTAGCCATGGTTTATATAGTTTTACATTGACAGTTATGCACCATACCACCGGATCTGTGGATATATAGAAGAAAGAATAATTTCATTGGAAAAATATTTTCATTTTATAAAGTAAGTCACATTGTTAATATGGGGACTTCCCTTTCCCCTATTTTTACTTCATAGTTTTGTTCTAATTTCTGCATATTTATCATTAGCTCTTTGACCTCAACAGCTGCTTTACTTCGCTTAATATGAACTGATTCTTAGTGTCAGGGAGTCTTAAAGAGCCCCCTTTCTGTCCATATGTCCATCTAGTCTTTGTAATTCACTATATCACGATTTTGGTTAAGTAATGCCCCGAGGTCAGGAAGCCCAGTTAGGACAGCTGGTAATTAAGTCACACGCTCCTCTTTGGCACTGGAAATACAAAGTCTGACCCCAAACAAGGGCATCTGTTTTCTGCTTCACTGCCTCACAACTTTCGTGCTTAATTTTATTTGCATTGAATTTTGCTTAGGTCTTCCTCAAGTGATCAGAGCTGGCAAGGCTAGCATATTAATACTTCAAAGGAATTGAAGATCAGTTTAAAGTTGAACTGGTCTTTATGTGTAATTTTGAGTGGAATTATGAAGAATAATATTATGATAAGCTTTAAAGTTCAGAGCCCCACTTCTGTCACTAAAAATTATAAGTTGAGCAAACATTTTGTTATTTTGACCAGAAACGAGAGTGTAGGCAGTTCAGTTCTACATAGAGAAACTTGGGTCAGTTTTACATGTAAGGACTAAAGTACAGGTAGTTGAGCCAATAAACTCTGCAGCTTGCCTAATATTCTCACAATCTAGACTCCCGTCCTTATTGTAATTACTCAGCTTCTCCAATGTGAAAAGGCAAACAGTGGATCTGGGTTTTGAATGACTTCTCCTGCATCCACACTGATTGAGTCAAGGAGGTATTAGTGAATTTAGATTAGATTCTTATGCCCCCAGATAGCTTTGCCTCTGGCTCTTCAGTGTCATTACACTTTCCCCAAATTATCCTGGCTGCCAACATTAAAAAAAAAATAACCAGATATATGTTGTAATCATCCTTTTTTTACTAAGAAAAAAATAGATATATCTTTCCATTGCCAACCAGTTTTGGCAATGGTTGAAGCTTGTGAAGAGCTGAGAAGTTAAAGATTTCTGTGTGTAGTTCTGTGTGAACTGGTTACATCTGGCACTGGGGCCAAACACATTGCTGTCAGGGGTTGGTGGCCCAAGAGGTAAGGGAATGTGATTGGGGCCACACCTACTGCATGTGGTTATGGAGGCCATAGTTGTGAGTGGAGCCCTTGGTGTGAATTTGTTTTAGCCTCTAGGGAGTTCCCTTTTTTGTTTGCAAAAATTTCACCATGAATACCAGTGATGGCCCTGGTAGTCTTATAGAAAAAATGATCCAGTGGGCGGCATCTGTGGCTCAGTGAATAGGGTGCTGACCCCATATACCAAGGATGGTGGGTTCAAATCTGCCTGCCAAACTGCAGTACACACACACACACACACACAAAAAGATCACCTTTTGGGCAGTGCCTGTGGCTCAGTGAGTAGGGCACCAGCCCCACATACTGAGGTTGGCAGGTTCAAACCCAGCCCCGGCCAAACTGCAACAAAAAAATAGCTGGGCATTGCGGCAGGCGCCTGTCGTCCCAGCTACTCAGGAGGCTAAGGCAAGAGAATCACCCAAGCCCAGGAGTTGGAGGTTGCTGTGAGCTGTGACACTACGGCACTCTACCGAGGACAATAAAGTGAAACTCTGTTTCTACAGAAAAAAACAAAAATCAACAAAAAAGAAAACATGATCCATGACACTGTTATTGAGCAAATGGGCTCACTGCCTAATGCATATAAAAGCCAATAATATGACACTGGTTTTTGAGAAAAGAACAGCTTTATTGCAAGACTCAATAAAGACTCACAGCTTTATTGTGGGCTCAAATCTGTCTCCCCGGTGTGGGATGTAAGGCAAGTTTATGAGCTTGGAGAGCAAGGAAAGGGGCTGTGTAATGTTGGGTTGGCAGGATCTGATGGGAGGGATTCAGATTTGACCATTTATGATACCGTATGTTAAGGATCTTCTGGACAACAGACCTCTTGCTTCTGAAAGAGTTCTAGCATTCGTGTTCTGATCATGTCCTGGTCTTCTTGGTTCTAAGGGGAAGAACTGTCAGTTCCAGGTGTTGTTAGAAGTCAGAGCTTTTTCATTGCACATGCCTGTGCTATGTTGACTTGTAGTTTTTGGCTTTGCTATACCTACAAGGTGACTTGACATTTTGTCATCAGCAGAGTAGGCCCAGTTTCGTCTCATCCCATGATTACTGCACTTGTTAGATTACAGTAAGGCAGACTTTATTCAGGACTATTGCCATAGGCATAGGGACCACAGCAGTGGGTTTTGTAGTGTGGGAGAGAGATTGGGTACACCTTCAAATACAGCATGGGCAAGTGAGAATTTGTAGCCAAGGAGCAAAGTGGAAGTCACTGGATGGGCAGTTAATAAGGGGCTACATCAAGAGTAAGGGGGATTCTGGCCAAACCAACTTACAGGATTCTTGCTGACGACAGACCAGGGGATATCACTAGGGGATAGAGAATGATGAGGAACCTGAACAGCTATGAAGGGTGGGAAGTTCTTTTTTTTTTGAGACAGAGTTTCACTATGTTGCCCCTGGTAGAGTGCTGTAGCATCACTGCTCACAGCAACCTCCAGCTCTTGGGCTTAGAGCTCTCTTAACTCAGCCTCCCAAGTAGCTGGGACTATAGGCACCGGCCACAACGCCCGGCTATTTTTTGTTGCAGTTTGGCTGGGGCCAGATTTGAACTACCACCCTTGCTGAGGCAGCCTGCTCACCAAGGCACAGGTGCTGCCCACATCCCTGGGTCTTAAGGACATATGTTCTCTAAATTTCTGTCATTTTTCTTAAATGTTCTTTTTGTATTTTAATTATTCAATTTCTACTTTCTTCCTGTAATCCCAGTACTTTGGGAGACCAAGTCAAGCAGGGTCACTTGAGGTTAGAAGTTTGAAACCAGCTTGTACAACATAGCAAGACCCTATCTCCACTAAAGAATAAAATGTAAAAATTAGCCCGGTGTGGTGGCATGTGCCTGTATTCCAGCTAGTTGATAGGTTCAAGTAGGAAGATTCTTTGAGCCTAGGAGTTCAGAGTTGCAGTGAACTATGATCATGCCAAGCATCTTCTAGTACTAGAGAAATATTTTCCCCTCGTATATGACAAGGGCCTCCATTTAGAGGCAGCCATCTTACTGGTCAGCCCAGTTTGAATTTGTCTGGGCTTTGTTTAGTGTGTCTTAAACAAGTTTCCTTCTTGGCAGTGGTGGCAGGCATATGGAATGCAGTCTAGCAAAAGCTGTGTCACATTGGGTCCTTAAGTTACTTAGCAGCTAATATCTACTGTCACTGTCATGGTTTAGGAAATGCCTTCCAACTGGAAGACAAAAGTTATGCTGCTGCCACAGGCCACAGCCATCACTTATCAGAAGAAAGGGTGATGCACCTTACTTTTCAGAACAATGAAATCTTCCATGTAAATTATATTAATCACTAAACCAGTAAAAACAAAGGAAAATGCCTTGAAAGATATTTAATTGTTTTGCTTTGAATTCATCTACAACTGAGGAAGTTATTCCTGATAGGCAAATGCGTTCCATAGCACTGCCCCATAGCAAACAATCTAATGATTTGAGAAGTGTTGGTAGCTCTGTTTTCTGTTAGTAAATGTGATTATAGATTGAAACAGGACTTTGGCAGGTAGAATGTGTACAGTATCCATTTGGTTTCTGAAGATATTTTCTGGATTGGAGTTTATGATACACATTAAATAGTCTTACATTATGCTAATTAGTTTTGGTTATTGGTGTGAATAATCGATTCCTTCTAGCTAATGTGACTATTCGATCAATAAAGTTAGTCCTAGGTACTGAGTTCTAAGGGAAGGGGTTTTTAGTGTTTGTTAAGCAGAAGAGGATTGGACTCCACCTAAAATAGCCATACTATAGAAAAGGAATCCTAGGCAGCTCCTATGGCTGAGTGAGTAGGGTACCAGCCCCTTATACCGAGGGTGGCAGGTTCGAACCCGGCCCCGGCCCCAGCCCCAGCCAAACTGCAACAAAAAAATAGCCGGGCCTTGTGGCAGGTGCCTGTAGTCCCAGCTACTTGGGAGGCTGAGGCCAGAGAATCGACTAAGCCCAAGAGCTGGAGGTTGCTGTGAGCTGTGACACCACGGCATTCTACCAAGGGGAATAAAGTGCCCTAAAAAAAAAAAAGGAATTTTTTTTATACTATTAAGTTATGTATGAATTTATTTGGTCTGTAAGAGGTATAGAAATACACATGGCTAATACAGGTATGTTGTGGTAAGGACTGATGGATCAAGGGAGGAATGGAATCTTTTTCATTTGATGTGCCCACTGCATCCCTGAAGGAAAAGCACTTGGAAATAAAGGTAAAGGAAGATAAGGCCTATTAAAGAGTCATTTTACCTGATGTTTGCTTTAGGATTTATTAATGATAACTGCTTTATCTGAGAAGGAACAAATCTTTGAGTTTATTTATTTATTTTTTGGCCAGGGCTGCATTTGAACCCGCCACCTCTGGTATATGGGGCCAGTGCCTACTCCTTGAGCCACAGGCACCGCCCAAATCTTTGTTGTTGAACAGATTTCACTATGTTTCACTTATATCTTGAGGCCTACCCACAGGGGACAGAGAAATCTAGGCAAATAATTATCCCCTTCCCCACCTCTTCTAGTTCCCCTAGAGTGATAGGGGGGGTGGTGGTGACCTATATTTAAAAAAAAAAAAATGGCGCAAATAGTCTAGGGAAAACAGTAGGAAATAATATGTGAAAGGAGAGTTTTTTTATTTGTGAAAAGTATATAAACCGTGATGAATTTATTGGGAGGTTGGTTAAAAGGAGGGGGGAATTTAAGGTACAGACTTAAAGTATTTTGTAGATTCTGTGTGCCAAGTGCATTGTGAAAAGCTCCATGAGCAATATCTAAGTAAAGACACATACGGGTTATACTCACCTACCAGATGAGGAAAATGAATTTGGCTCAAGGAAACACAGTAAATCAGGAGCAAGGATCCTGATTATGGAGCCTGCACCTCCCCCCACATGCTCTCTACCTAGAATGCTCTAGTTGCTGATCACAGAAAGTGGACAGTGAATGGGACTTTTAAAGCCATAGTAAAATTAGTTAAGCTCTCCTGAGGGCTTTTAAAATAAATGGATGGTGTTCATACAATGATACTGGAATAATATTAAAGATGGGAAGTTCGAATAGAATTTCCAGACATCCTGTTAGTATGATGGTTAAGTTTGGAAATCAAGCTAAAAGTTTGAAGGGACACATCATACCATCTGTTTTAAACTTAAATATCCACCCAACCACGTTCGATAAGCTTTTTCTCAAGTTGTGAGTGTGTGTGTTGTTTTTCCGGCTCTGTAAAAGGACTTCCGGGACGCAGTAGCCCATGCTTCCAGACAACTTGGGAAACCAGTGATCGAGGACCGGATTCTAAATCAGATCCTGTACTACTTGCCTCAGCTATATGAACTCAACCGGGATCTCCTGAAGGAACTGGAGGAAAGAATGTTGAACTGGTAAAAATGGACTGAGTTTGGACTTCTCTAGAGTTTCCAATTTTTGATGAAGCCATAAGGGCCCCATGAACAAGAGGTTCCTTACATTGAGTTGTTTCAGTGTATTGAATTTATTTCTTTTTTTACAGTTACCTATACATCGATATTTGAGATGGCTAAAAGATTACAATCTTTGTACATAAAACTCAATGGTAGGCTCGGCGCCTATAGCTCAACTGGCTAAGGCGCCAGCCACGTACACCTAAGGTGGCGGGTTCAAATCCCCAGCCTGGACCCACCAAACAACAATGACGGCTGCAACCAAAAAATAGCCAGGTGTTGTGGCAGGCGCCTGTAGTCCCAGCTACTTGGGAGGCTGAGGCAAGAGACTCGCTTGAGCCCAGGAGTTGGAGGTTGCTGTGAGCTGTAATGCCACGGCACTCTACCCAGGGGGACAGCTTGAGGCTCTGTCTCAAAAA